>VZRS01004550.1:225539-264325 GCA_013398055.1 Ifrita kowaldi
CGGGGGCGGGCCGGGGGTGCCGAGCCGCGCCCCGAGCAGCCCGGGGCAGCCCGGCTTCGGATGCGCCCGCAGCGCCCCACAGCTCATCCCGCCGGCCCGGACGAGGCCACTGCCACCCCGGGCTGCTGCGAGCCTCCGCGACACTATAAACCAGTTACTTGAATGTCTGTTCAATTTTCTGACAGATGTTGCTTCTAATGTTATGCTTTGACACAAGCCCGCGGATTTCCGCCCAGCTCGTGCTCTTAAGGTAAATGCTATTTATTAAAGCTTGACATTAACGTATTAAAACGTCTAAAAATCGGAATTTTTATTTGTTCTCTGGATGTAAAATTGATGTGGAAATTGAGTTATGGTTTATTAATACCTCCAGCTGCTGCCAGGTCTTAGAAGTCTCCCAGGATGCACAGGTAGCTGAACATATACATATATAACCGATTACAGTGCAAAACAAGAGATATGATAATAACTATTAAATGTTGGTATGGTGTGTTTGTGTTCCTTCTGTGAGAAGCTGCCTACCCTGGCTAGCTGGCTGCCACTAAGGGCATGCCTTTACGGAAGCACTCAAATGGGAGCAAGGTACACATGTTCGCTCCACGGGGCTGCGAGGCATCAAGAGAAGACTGCCCAAACCCAGCCGAACGTGACCAACTCGGTTCCCACTGGAGGCAGTGACAGGGGCAGCAAACTCAGTGACGGACAAAAGGAAAACGCTTCCCTTTGAGAGCATCCCCAAGAAGGGGTTGTGTGCGCAAGCCGTGGGTTCGCACTGCATGAGAGCTGCACCACTGATCTGAATGTGGCCAACAGACATGGCTGAGAAAATGGCTTCTTGCAGCCGGGTCAAAAATCTTCCTCTTCATCCAGGAGGAGGCTTCAGGCTGGAAAATAGGACATTTTTGGGAAATCGGGTACACGCAGTCCTATCTCAGAAGCTGTCTTTATGGTTCCCCCTCACTGACTACATGCACAGCAAATAGCACAAGTGGGTACCTTACTACACCAACGCATGCAAGAAGATGGCTAAGCCAAGGAACCTGCCATGCTCATAGTTATTCTTGAAGCTATGCCAAAACAGAGATCCTGCAGTGATCAACACAGAGGAACACATTGCTAATATGTTTTCATATTAAGATTGCTGTATCAGTTAGCTTTTTTTTTAAAAACAACTGACAAACCATCAAATATGAAAATGTTACTTAATTTCACAGATATTCCTATTCAGTTGTAACCGAAAAACTTGGCAAAAGCAACCTGTTATACTTCAACTGACAAGTTTTCCAGCCCTCAGAGTGGGAAAACATATAGCTATTTCAGTTTGCAAGTCTTCCATTGGCATAATTTCATATGGACAACAAATGTTCATGTATTGTTTGTTAATGATCAAAAATGAACTATTTAAATGCAAGAAGAAGAAAACAAATTTAATGAAGGCAGCATCATTCAGGAAAGCATAAGCCTGAAGGTGAAACGGAAGGTCTGACTATGGTTGATCACAAAGAGAGTTAAAGAGCACTCAATTAATCTGGAGAAAAAAATAGCATAATTCAATTCAAAAAGTTTTCTACTATCTGTATATCTGTTTCTGCACTCTTGAAGTATGAATTAAAATTGCAGCACTACAATTACCCATGCCAAATTTGTTATTTTTCATAATTAGGATTCTGAGGATAAACCATAACATCTACTAATTACTACTACTTATAATACAGCAGTGATATATGGCCTGAGGAGGAAACCTTTTGGTGGAATTTTAGTTAGTAGACTCCTATAATGTTGCTAAATGACACAGCTTCTGGAAACTTTGCTATGTTTTTATTTCCACTAGGTTTTTTCACAGAACTATACTTGAAACTTCTCTTGTGGCCAAGTCGTGACTATTCTTCTGACAATGTGCTACTGTACTGACATAACAGCCTCTTTCTTCATGCACACGTGGGAAGCACAGTACACCTGGACTGGGTAAGATTTAGGCCAGGATCCTGTGGTCCAAACACAGGGCTGTGCTGAGGGGAGGTAGCCTGACTTACTGCAGGTGTGGGGCAAAGTCATGCTGCCTGGCAGGTTCCATAGGACTTCTTTGGCAGCTCCTTGCTTTGCAAAAGCAGCAGCTACCCTGGATCAGCAGTCTGCATCCTCCTCTCCATTAACTCTGAGATCTAGAAGCTTATTTGAACCTTTAACCTGCCTCAGAACCATTCAGATCTCTGTGACAGAACTAGAGGGCTCTAACTCAAAACCCCTTTTAAGACAGACGTGCATTCAAATAGGCCATATTTCTTTTAAATTTACATCTGACACTCTAGTCCTGTCCTTGCACGTTCCTCTCTTGTTCCATAGAAGGAGGATGTATGTCAAAAAGCCTCGAGAATCTCAGGTAATCTTTCATAAGTAATTTTTGTTTGTGTCTCATTTCCTAACAAGGTCCCGAGCGTGGACTATCATGACTTTGCTGGATAGATGTCAATAAACAATCTGAGCTGATTACAAATACTTTAGATGCTCTTATTAACGAAAAGTGATACAAGTTTGAAAGACAAGCTAAACATATAACCATCTGTCAAGTTGCTTATATTTTTAGCTTACTTCTTATGAAACATTCACATCTACCTTTTGTCAATTTTGATAAAAGCAAATTAAGTCGAGTTTGGGGAACCCCCAGGTTACAGACCCCCCTCCCCACTTGCTTGCTCCTTGCCAACAGACCCTTTTAGCTTTGCTGGCAAGCAAGATCTCTCCCCAAATGTACCATATGTATAAGTTGTTGCTCAGAGAATAGTATTTGCTATTTGCCAGAATATGGAGCATGCAATTCGGTAGTCCACCCTGAAATCACTCTCAAAACTTAAGGGAAAAGTAAAAAAGAAATTGCTAATGAGCTGTTGTCTTTTTCTCTAATAGAATTAATTTTTCAGGAACTAATTACTAGGTTTGAAGAGAAAGACAAACAAATAAATATGACAGTATGTCTTTATATCTTCTCTGTCTTACAGAGAAGTAATTGCTTATGGACAGAATAATTTTCATAGCTAGAGAACATTATTTTTTAGGCAAGACTCATCTTCTAAATATTTTTCCAAATAGGAATTTCTACCTGAGTTAAACATTTCCATCTATACTTGCTCACAGTCTGAGGAACACATTAAATACAATGCAACTTCTGGTATATGCTGCAGTTCTGAATTTCTATTTATAATCTAATAAAGAATTTGAAGTTATGGCTTCCTCACTGCTCAAATAACATTTGTTGCAATGTCAGATTTGTACTGTGAACAAAGTCCTATTTTGGAACCCCCTTGCAGAAGACCTAAACAGGGTTAGCTGCAGAACCTTGTTAGCAAACCAGCCCTTTAAGAGACTGCAATAAACTGTTAGATTTTTACATTGTAGCATTTTATATAGGAAGCATATTTAATATATATGTCAGAATTATTATATGATTTTTAACTTTAGCATGTAACTCTTTATACTGTACAATTTTGGAATTACTTATTAATAAAGATGGTAAGAAATGCAACTTATTACCAGCCTTTGATTAAAACCAAACAGGATGATATCATGGTAATTATGGTGCAGATGGAAGCCCATTGCAAGTTCAGTATTTTCAAATTCAGGTGCCAAAATTCAGGACACTGAAATCTGTGTTTAGATGCCTACCTTTTTACAGATTTGTAAACATTGAATGCCAGAGATTCTTGTGTATGGTGAGTATCTGTCAGGATCAATAAAGCCAATATTAAGGTATTTCTCTGCTTTTCATGGCCCAATAGGAAATCATTAGTCTTCTCTATTCTTAGATTTTGACAGCTTGTTTATTATGTTACCTTTCTATAGCATCTGTTCCTTGAAAACTAGAGTCTAGTGCTAGATTTAAGTTTTCTTCCTTCCTGTCCAAGTGAGATACTATTTTGAGTATCACATTCTCAATCTTCCAGAAAAAATTCTGCAAAATTCCCTAAATCCAGAACTTTCGAACTTTATTCTGACTGGGGTCAGAAATGAGTACATAAATAATACCCTTTAAACAGTCTTCTGATCAATTTTAAAAAGTACACTATTTTTCATCTCACATAAAAATTTTATGGACATATGGTGACTTCTTAATTTTGACTGTTTTCTTGTTTTATTCATACTGATGGTTTTAGTTTAGGTAAATATTGTCTTTGCAGTACCTTGATCACCTCATTTTTCCTTTGGTATCAGTATATTCCCCAGCTAGATTTGCTCTTTCTGTATGCTGTGTGTTATTTGCTGATGTTTTCTCTGTTTGTTTTTTCCTAATGTTTGTATCTGTCTCTGACCAGCCCTCTACTTTTGAAACTCCTTTTCTATTCATACCTGCCCTTGCATCCAAATTCCCCTTTTTATGCAATCTCGTACAATTTCATACCGAATCCAAAATATAGCACTGTACCACCTACTAGGAAAAAAATGTAACTTTATCCCAGCTAAAACCAGGACAACAGGACAAAGATGGGTGCCAGAAAAATGGAAGATATTGCATGTGATCTTTTTTCCTATCTTCATCCAGAAACAGAAATCACAGATAATCTTGCTAAGTTGTCCTTTGGAAAGTAAAGTGAGACACAAAGTCTCAGACTGCAAGTCTTCTGGCAATCCCAGTGATTCCTTCAAAAACATGAATTACCTACTTTGCCCACCCATAACAGTCATGATCACAGATATTCCCTAGTTAGAAGTGAGAAATTAATTTTCTGCTTTCAGTATAAAATTTCACTTTCTTGGCATGCTTCTTCTGGACTCAGCAGCTGCCTACATACTTCACAGCTTTCTATTTTTTCTGTTACCTTCCCCTTATTTTTCAAGGCTATTTTTAATATCTAAAAAGATTATCTTCTATTTCTACCCCTTCTGATTTGGCAAGATTTTCCTATGATAATGTAGTAGCTTTTCATACTACATCCATGAATTTTCCCCAAGTCCCAAAATCTCTTGCAGTGTATCAACTTGCAAAAACTCCAACTGGAAAATAACATCTGTAATCATTACATCAGACAAATTCTGAAGACAGGAATCTTTACTTTGCCATACAAATTATATCGAATACACATATCCTGTCATATCTGGGCAAACTGTTTATACTAACAAACCGTTAGCAGTCTTTCCTTTTCTTCTCCTGCTACAAATTCCACTTATGCTTGTCTTTTTTAACCTCAGTGGAATTTCTGTCCAAGCTTCTTGTTCCTCTCAATTTTTTTTTGTTTATGAAAAGCTTTATTTCCTCTATAGAGAATTTTCCTATTTTTATGTATAATTTCCTGTCATTTATCTTAACTGTATCTTTAGATTTCATTATTATAGTGTGTTAATCTTCATCCAAGAGCTGCTATACAGAATCATTTTCTTACATCTTTATATGGGATTTAGCACGGAAGGTTTTAAGTAAATGTGCTAAATCCATTCTGTGATAAGAGATGAATTACCCTTTCAGCTAACCTGTGGATTGGGGTGTGGGGGTAACACAATATCTCAGGATTCTCAGATACACTAGCAAAATTAAACTCAGTTAAAAAAACCCAAAATGAACTGCTCTACTGACTCTGGGTTTGTCCTGTATCTCACCTCAGCATGATGAAGTCCCTTCAACCTACTTGCCTTTCAAATTGCCAATATGCCCAATTCCCCAAATTAGCATCAAAGGCATTTTCCTTTGTCAGTAGGAGGATAACTGCTCTGTCTCTAGGACTTAACACCAAGAGAACTGTGAGACACAAGGCATGATGCCTTCATTCTGTAACACCCTGAGTGTTAGCTTGGCATCAGGGCAGAGGGAGCTCAGGTGCCACTATCATTCTATATGTGACTCTTCATCTCTTCTACATTCTGGCTGTTTCCTAAACTCATTGAACTAATTACACGAGAGCAGCTAACAGCCACACTGCTCTAACTTATCAATAATGAAAAGCGAGCTGGAGCTGTCAGGAAATACATTTGACATCCTAACTTGGAAGAACAGGAACTCTGTTCTCCCTCTGTAGATATGAGGGGAAATATAACCATTAGTAAACCTAATTTATTTCATAAGCAGAGTTGACAGCATGATTCCTTTTCAATATTTCCTGGCACTTTCCTATTATGAGATTCTGCTTTTAGTTGTCTACATCAGACAAACATTATTTGTTCAGACTGAAATAGCCCAAGCTGAGCACTTGCTACTACTAAGATTATTTTTTTATCTTTCAGTTTGTATCCATATTTTTTATGTCATTGTAATTTTAAAACTTTAAAACTTTTTATTATAAATAAAAACATATCCACATTAGGAAGACATTGACTTAGATGGCAAAGACAGTATATGGTAAATGAGGAGTTCTGGCATGGAGCCACAGCAGCTTTGAGCTATACAAAAGAGACGTTTAGGTAAAGAAGGCAAAGAGCAGGATGGGATTTTTGAAGCAGGGATCATTAAGGAATTCAAAAATGGATGGGCTATAGACTGTGGAAAGGGAAGACAGACATTAGTTAGATTTATCCAATTCTTATTTCTCAGAATACAACAGAATGTTTTTAGGGTTCAAAGTACTGAAGAAAAACTGTCTTTTGAAGTCAGCCTTCACAGCAGCCTAGGGGGATAAAAAAATTAAATAACAGATGTGCTTTATTTTTTTCAAAACCGTGGAAGCAAAAGGGAACAGATATATGATATTCTTCCTTTACAGAAAAGTAAACTAAAAAACTATCTATTATTTCTACAAAAACTTCAATAGGTTCTATAGGGATATTAAGAAGAATTCCAAATCACTCTGCTGGTATATATGTCCTCTGGGGTGAGCATTTTTCCACAGAAGATGAATGTCCAACACAGGCAAAAATAAGAAATAGGCCAAAAATCCTAAGAATTTTATGAACTTTGTGAAAACTGGCTACTCTTGTTAGGACAACTTTTTAGAATAAAAATGTTTTTATGCAGAGTCTGTTAAATTGACTTTAATGGTCTTTTAAAGGATTAGAGAACAGAGGATTCTTGTTGGGAGATATTATATGGGTCAATTTATTTGTGCATTTTGTGTTAGAAAATTCTTCAATATTTTGAACAGCACTTCAGCTGATCTGCAGTACAAGAACCTGAAATTAGCTAGCACACTGGGATCAATATTGAGCAATATTTTGTCTCTGAATGAAATTCACTCTGACAGAGAAGAGTAAGAGCAGTGTCAGGAAACGGAGACTCTGGCTAAAAAGCCGGATGCAGAAATTTCCTACAAAGCACTACAAATTAGTTGATGTCACCAGAGCAAAAAAACCATAGTGACAGAATAAAATGTTATCCAGGTTCCAGAATACTTTATTATCACCACCCTAGGTCACTAAGCTTCACAAGCTATATCCATCAAATTTGATAGCAGTATATATTCTCAGAGCTGAAGCTGGAAGGTGCAGTGCTTTAATGTACTAACGATGTACATTAAGGCACCTGGGTTCAAAGTCAGTTTATGACAGGAACAAAATGAGTTTGTTGGTCTCAGCCTGCACTCTAGTGGACAATTGCACATAAATCCAGTCCTGAGAAGAATCCCAAGAATTAGATTTGTTGGCCAAAACATATGGTGAAATTCATATTCTCTAAACATTATTAAAAACAAAATAACTTTGCTTTTTGTGCTATTCTGAAACACTGCAAGATGAGACATTTCCATCAGCATCTCTTAAATACTGTGTTCAGTATTCTTGTTACCAGGATTTGAAAGAATACAACAGAAGGTGAAACAATACAAAGGAGCAGCAAAGGCAATAAGATGCTTCCATGTTAGGGGGAAAATGGAGATAGGAGGACATACTACCCTAGCAGACATATATAATGTTTTTTGACTAGGTAAAATATATATCTTTATTTACCTCCTTTTATAATATACAGAGAAACAAAAAAATGACACACATAATAATGATTAAAAAAATTTTTTTGGATACATAATTAGCCTGTAAACTCACATCTGAAAGATATCTTAGAGGCAAGACCTAAACAGAACTTAAAAAAAAATTATGCTGTTACATGAATAATAAGAATAGCAAGGTTAGATATTATTAAAGAAACTCAATACTAGTATGAAGGACTCAAACTCTCACAATTCAAGATATAAAACAAACATAAATTGCCTTAAGCATGAGCAGAAACTACACCCACAGATGTTTTATTTCATTAGTGTACTCCATACAATGTTTACACATATTTCAGTGGGCAGGCAGTAGAATGCTGGAGTCTCCAATTTGTGTAGTCTGTAGTATTTCCTATTTGCAGAAATTAGCTGCAAAAAACTGTCTGGAACTCTAACCCCATTTCAGGTTATTGCCCTTTATATTGTTTAACTTCTTATCAGTCAAACAAACAATATTGATACCCCAGCATTTACAATTACAATCATATGCCATCTACAGAGGCAAAGTAAAAAATTTATTGTTATCCTGTCTTTTCAAAACTTTAAGTACAAAAAAAAGTTTGTTATCACTAGCTTAAAACTGACTATTACATATAATATATATTATATTAACATAAATATATATTATATTAACACAGTTTTTTGGAGTCTTGTGATCTGTCCTAGTCCAAGCTGACCTTCCCCTTATTTTTCATCATGTCATCTACCTCACTCATTTTCTGGAGTGTTTGAACACTTCTACAGTGTACAAGCCTACATTTCAAGATCAAGATAAAATTAAAATTCTTTTTTTATCCAAATAAAGTTCACCTTATGGTGTGGGTACTGTTTAGCATGTTTAGAATGCTATCTTTCTAGATTTTTCATAATTAAAAAGCAGTCTTTTTCAGTCTTTTAATGACAGAGCAGCCTCTCTAGCTGTATTCTTCTGAATTGATTCCAAATTTAGAAAACCATCAATTTTTGTAAAAAAATAATAGCGCCCTCAATTTTGTGAAGAAATGCAACTCCAGATAAACTTCAAAGTGCAATTTATCAAACATGAATTTCCTCTGTCCCCTCAGTTACTATTATACTATTTGTTTATCAAAGCTCTTCCCTCCATGGTGCTTTCATAATTACTACTTCTGATTATTTTGTTCCAAAGCTTCTGATAGTTCATGGTTTTCCAAAAGGTTGAGCCAATAAATCTTAGTGTGAAAATATGAGTTATCATTTACAAAGCCCCCACATTTTTTCTAGGTTTTGTAGATGAAAAGTGAATTTTAACTACTTTTTAAAAGTGAACTAAGTGAATTGGAAAGCCTAAAAATCACAAAGCAACGTGAAATTTTAATCTATTGCAGAAAGGAGCTGAACTCATAAATTCTGCTTATGCAAAGACAACAGTATGCTTCCATGAGTAAATTCTTGCTCCAAAACTATGGTTTAATGGAATAGCTTGACAAGAATAATTTCCTTGAAGATAAAAAAAAATAATTAGAAATGTTAAATAGGACCCAAATTTGTCAAGCATAACACAGAGGAATGAAACAGCTAACACTCATATAACTTCAAAAGAATTTGAATTATGCACTTAAATTCAGACTTGTGGCATGAACTAAGATAATTACCAGGAAAATAGCAGCTTTTGCAGTCAATAACAGACATTGGATTGAGTTTGTCAATTTTTCTGAGCTGACAAATGAAAAGTGATAGCTGCTGAAATGAGCTGCAGATTATATGAGAACTACTATGGTCTGTAAGAGGTAATGCTTTTATTCTCAAAGCCTGAAGCTGAAAAAATATTAATAAAACTATTTATATCTAGCTAGTTTTAGTGCATCAGGTACCCAGGAAAGAAAGGTTTCTTGATAGAGGTAGTCTTTGTTTTCACTTGGCATCAAACACAGCTTTCTAAAAATGTTTTTCTGCTCTATTCTCCTGATAATTCAACAGCAGCAGGACCAAGAAAACCTTGTCAGAAGTACCAGATGCTTGCACAGAATTTCTGTTGTACTCATGACCACCCGCTGGCAAATACTAATGCCCAGAACAAAAATAAGTAAGATAGCTAGAGCTCAAAATGGATAGTGCAGGAAGTGGGATATAGCAAGTGTGCTGATAGAAGAGAAATCCCTCCCATAACAGTGGTGCCTCTCTGCTAGAGAATAAATAAATAAAACCCAGTATTTATGCTATGCAAGATCTTAATCTTTATTTGTGATCTTACAAAAGAGCTTAAAATCCTTTACTTTCTGCAGAGAGGAGATCCGTGCATACTAAAGGAGGAACATACTGTAACCATGACTATATGTTCCAGGGATATAAACCACTGAATGACAGCTCGGGATCAGCCAAAGCTGATCAAAGCCTCAGGAATTTTATCTCCCCAACTTCTGTGGGAGCCCACTGTGACAAGCTTATCTCTTTGATCTCAAATTTAGAATATGTCAGAATGGGTTAATCCTACAAGTTTATTTTAACATTTGACAATATTTTTTTAATTAAAATGGTAGTCAGGACCCCAGCTTTCAATTTTCTCACTGGTTTCCATCACTTGGAAAGTGCCAGGGCACAGAGAAAAGTTCTAACTTTTGGATTTCACCTTTTGGCTGAATTATTTTCATCTTTTCCTAAGGTCTTCAAAAGGTTCCTGAATTGGTTTGCAGGGAAATATGAGTGTTTAAAAAACTTAGAACAAAGTCTTAAAAAGTGCCATGGAAAAGAAGTGAGAAGAACCCCTGCCTGCTACTATTTTCACACCTCATTATTTTGAGTTGTTGTTGATTTTTTTAATGCTGTAATTGCAGTGTCTTAGCCATGGTACAGCCATGGTACAGATTTCCCAGACCAGGCAGTCAGTTCCCTGTACCCAAAGGTATGGTGCATCCAGGCAAGCAGGCCATCACCTTGAGTAATGGATCTTCCTACGAGCCTGACTGGCAGCTGAGTTACCCAAGGCTTGTGCTCCCTTATGTGAGGCTGATGAGAGGAGAACCCCACACTTGCCTTCTGCTCAGCCTCGGGATCACTCACGGCAATCTCGCGATTACTTCTGCACAGGGGCCTCAACACTGAGCTGTTCCCTTTGGTTCCCAGGGCCCTGTGTGTGCCACACTCAGGACACATCTGGGTCACTGAACATGTACCATGAAGAGTTGTCCCTGGTACTCAAGGCAAGCTCAAGGCATATCTATAACCTGACTGTGCACAGCATCACTTTCATGACAATTGTCATTCCAGATGCAATGCCAGTAACAGTGCCACAAAAAATACAAATAGGGACAGCTGTTCACTAAAACCAATAGTGCTACAAGGGAGGGAAGCACAGGGCAGCTGCATGAATTAAATATCCATAAGACTAAGGGAAAAAAGCAAGGGCAAGTAAGCACACAAAAAGTCCTAGAACAGCACATATTGCCCCATATCTTCCCACATTTTAATTTCTTTGTTCTCTACAGACCCAGCTCTGAGGAAGGGAACCCTGCCAGGAATCTCCTTCAAACACATCTAGGCTAGATCATGGTCAAGGAGCAGCTAGGGGCTTACATCCAGGCACTTCTTCCCTACAGCTCTGTTTTTATTCAAAAAGAGTAACGAAGTAAGAAAGAGGAAGTTTGTTAAAACGAAGAGAAGAGCAGCTCAGAGTCTCAACTCTGTACAGGCACCAAGGAACCTATTTAAAGATATCGTAGTCAAAGTACATATTTTCTCTTAAGAAAGACTTCAGAAAGGGCAAAGGAAGCTGGTGTAGCTAACCAGCAGGGTAAGTAAAGTTGTTAGAAGCAAAAATCTATCTTAGAAAAGGCTGAAATCATGTTCAAATGGCACAAGAAGAAAGAGTTACAAACTCTGCAAGGTTAAATGTGAAAACATAATAAGGCAGACCAAAAAGCACCTGAAGAACACCTAACAAAGGAATCAAAACTAATAATCCTTTTCACTACAAAACACATCAGGAGCAGGAATTTTGCCAGAATCTGTAAGGCTAGTTTGTTTTCAGGGCATAAAAGAGTACTCAGAGAAGTCAAGGTCATTGCAGAGAAGCTAAGTGAACCCTTTGCATTGGTGTTCGCTATGGAAGGAACCGGGAAGATTCCAAAACCAGAACACTTCTTGGCAGGGAACTCACCTGACAAGCAGTCTGAAATTGAAGAGATTATGGAATAAATAGATAAAGTGAAAATCACCAGGAATATATAGTATACACTCCAAATTTCTGAAGGAACTCAAGGACAAAAGAGCTGAATTACTCACTGCAGGGTTTAACCTATTGCTTAAAATTGCTTTGCTCTGGAAGGCAGCAGATGTGAAATCGATTTTTTAAAAAGATTCCAGGGAAAATCTGGAAGTAGTAGGACTCTGAGTCTGATGTGTACGGGGCAAATTACTAGAAGCTTTGATAAGAAACAGAATCAGGAGACACCTGGCTAGATCTGATTTATTTGGAAAGAGCTAGCATTCTGTTGAGGAAGATCCTGCTTTACAATTACAATATAAATTTTTCAAAGGAGCCAAAAAGGATGTGGATTATATGGGTGTGATGATTATTGATTTCCAAAAGACATGAGTTCAGGTTAGAACTGGGGTTTTCTAAACCCAAATGTCTACAAGGGTGGTGAGACTGAAGGTAGGAAAAAAAAAAAGACCACCAAGACATGACTTGGGGGTGCTGGTTTATAGGGAGCACATTATGTGAGGGCATCCTACGTAAGTTCAGCCTGGTCTGACATAGGCCTTGGGGCAAGAGTAAGGAAAGATTGTTCCAAAGAGTATGACTTTTGTTCTCAAATAAAGAAAAAGGCCCAGAAAAGCAAAGGCCTCTTACTGGTAAAATGAGACACTATTCACTGTGTTGTTATTTTCAGTGCTTTCAGATGTAGCTTAGTAAACAAGATTTTGTCAATACAAGTAAAAGGCCAGACACTCCATAGTGACCTGATAGTGCAGGGTTTCAGGAGGTGTCTGGGCTTGTCTTGACATGGGCTGATTTTAATTTGGGGTTTTCTTTTGTGTGTGTGTGTGTTATGACAACCATCTAGTGGTCAAGAGGATATTACCTACCTGTGTTGACCACAGTCTGTGTATACTTTATATGGTAAAAGCACAACTGTCCCATTGTAACCGTGGCTTTTTACATTGAAAGGGGCTGTGGGGAAAATTTCAGACTTTACCAATGAGAAGGATGCAGACTGCTGTAAGAAAACCCAAGCAGATCCCAAATCAGAGGGGAAAGAGACTCCTACTGTGAACATCAACGTCTTTCCATCAAAGGACACAGGAGGCCAATGACATGTCTATTTCTGAAGCAATCATTTCAAGGAAGACAGAAGTTGTCAACCTTAGGACCCATTGGAACATGCAGAAGGTGAGCACAGCACCACAGAAACTGAGTAGGAAAAATAAAGTTTATAGGAACAAGTTTAACTGTACTGTTAATGTATTTTTTCTGTGTTAATGGGGTAAATTGTACCATTAGATTATTAAAACATTAACAGGATTAGCACTACATTTGTACCTCCTCTTTTAAGGCATCATCCCTTTAGCGCATGGGATTTGAAAGTAACATGAATCCAGCCTCAGGCTAGGGCTAGTCATAAGGTCTAGGGTTAAGGTTTGAAAAACTGGAAAGCTTACAGAGGGTGATGAGGCTGAGGGTAGAAAAGGGACTCCAAGGAAATGCAGGCCAGGTGTCCAGGAGATTCCCAGGGAGAACATAATTCAAGGGGCCTTAAGCATGCTAGGAGGCTTCAGCCTAAGCTCCGTGTTAGCCTTTGACAAAGTTCAGAAAAGGTGGTTGAAAAGAGTGTGCTTCTTGATTCAATGGGAAGAAAATGTCTGGGACAAAAAAGACCTATCACAAGGTATTATATATATGTATATATCTCAGAAGCAATATCTGCTATATTGCTCTTTGTAGATTCATAGAACCATGGAATCATTTAGGTAAGAAAAGACCTTTAAGATCATCCAACCCAACCATAAACCACTTCCAGGTCCACTCTTTGAACCTGAGCTCTGGCTAGGCTATGATTAAGGTTTGTTTCATACAATCCTGACAGGGACGGGGGGACTGAGAGTAAGAACTGGAACCCCCTGGGAGTAAAGGGCAGGCCTTAAGAGGTTCCTTAGGAACAACGTTAGGCTAAAGGACCCTGCACCTATCTACACAATAACAGCTTAAAAAGGGAGGCTTACTGCATGGATGAGTAGTTGGTTAAAAGATAAAAGGGAGAGCATCAGAGTAAATGGTCAGTATTTGTAGTGAAAGAGGTCAAAAGTGGAGATTTGCAGTGGTCTGTCTGAGATATGTTTTCCAGTACATTTATAAATTGATTTAAAATGAGAACCAATAATGAGATGACAGTGCGTGCTGGTGATACCATAAAATTAATAGTTAGTGGGACAAAGGTTCATTGTGAAGAACTGCTGCAGTCCCAGAGACCAGCGAAGTCCCTAAACATACCATACAAACTATGTCTCCTCTTTGAAGGGTGTGAAAGAGAATATGCCAGGAGGGATACCTGCTGGT
Organism: Ifrita kowaldi; assembly: GCA_013398055.1. Taxonomy (NCBI): domain Eukaryota; kingdom Metazoa; phylum Chordata; class Aves; order Passeriformes; family Cinclosomatidae; genus Ifrita; species Ifrita kowaldi. Next base: position 239,952 of record VZRS01004550.1, read on the forward strand.
CCAAGATTATGTAGAGGGAGATGCCAGCTCTGTCACTTCACTATTTGTGCCCTAGTTACAACTCCCTCTGGTAATGGTTCAAGGGGCTTTGGGCTTGCTCGCTCCAAGAGATCAACTGTCACGATGGACAATGCCCAGGGGCCAGAAACCCTCCAGAAGCAATCAGGACACATCAGTCAGTGTTGTAAAATCATTAAGTCACATGAACGGCTGGAGAACCAGTCCTCTAAGGCTCTACCAACTTGTGCAGCTGGCTGTAGTGGTCAAGTTTATGGACCATGCTTTGCATATAGAACACAACTATCTCTGCATGGAGAGTCACAAAGTCAGGCTTTGCTTTTCGGATTTCAGGAAGCCAACAGTGAAGACGCTTACATTTTCCTCTGTTTTTGTCATTATTTAAAATCTGTATCCACTAATAAATCACAAAGAACAGAAATACAAGGTATGCAAAGAAAAAATTCTGTAGCTAACAAAGTTCTATATTACCTTTAAAATGCCCACAAAATTTTCAGTGAAGTAAAAAACAGCATATGGCAAAAGTCTCAAATCAGACTTCTTTTCACCATGAATCGCTGTGGAAATCATTGGGGTTTCAGTGGCAAGACTTTTTAAAGGAATTCCGGTTTTAAATGTATAACAGCCTAATAGGTTGGAACAGTAATTCTTCTTCCATCAAATTTAATGGGTACTTTTTAGATTTCATGTGTTTGTGACATTTTTTCAGATTCATATTTCTTTTGTTGTTTTCACATTGCAACTGAGTCGCACCCCAGGGTACTCTTTGAAACTGTAACTGATGTAAAAACTTGACTGGCAGATTTTTGTGCACAAAATATACGTTTCAGGACATTTTAAAGTATTTCTTGATGGAACTACTTTGTTCTCTATTAGGCTGTAGTTCATTTCTGTTATGTGAAAACATATTTTTGCATTGGGTACAGTACCAAACACATTGCTTTTTGTACTGCCTGTAAAATGTTAAATATTGCTTATGGCACTATGACAGGTATCTAAAAATACAAGAGGAACATTTCTATTTTGGTAAACTGCCCAGATCTTCCACACAAATAGAATATTTAATATTTTGGTGTGAAGACTACCAAAATAGAAATCATGCATAACAAACTAGCTTTGTTTCTTTGGGAAAACGACAACAAAAGCAGACAAAAGTATAGAAGCATATATTATTCACTTGGATTCCAAGGAAGCTTTTAATCCAGTACCAAATAGATTATTAATGAATAGGGTAAGAAGGTAAGGAAGTAATTCTCAACTGGACAACAAACTGGCTTGCTTTCAAAGTCAAGGAATGGCCATAAACATGAAAGGAAGATGACAAATGCAGAGAGCTTAGCATCAGATCCACATCTTCATCACACTAAAGAACTGGACAACTGACAGAGCTTCAAGGTGTGCAATTTGATGGGTGAGGAATACAGGTAACAGCTGATCATGAACAGAAATGAGGACAATACAGTTCAAATTCAGTGGAGAAAAAAAGGTAGGTATGTATATGCTATAAAAGTGAAAATTTATAATGTATGAAAGTAAGTATGTTAAAAGTAAGAATGTTAAAAAAATAACAGAGATTATGCCCTAAATTATGGGTTGTACTGAGCGTGTCAAAGACCTAGTGGTGTTCAATAAAAAGTTTACAACATTAGGTAATTAGATATATGATTATATTAAATTATGTTCAAACTATTTGGTAAGAATGTAAAATTAGTCATTCAATATCTGGCAGCAGCTAGAAAGGACAAAAACGATGTACAGAAGATGGAGAATGCTAAATCCAGACTCATAGTACAAAGGAGCAAGGCAAGAATTGAAAACTACAATATTAGTTTGAATCTGTTTCAGGAAGACAAAGATTAACACTTGACTTTCCATCAGTTTACTTGTTTGCCTATGCAGTGAACTGGTAATTATGCCAGCAGACACATCAGTGACTGATGGAATTGCAAAATGAATTTTACTCTGAGAATTTTCCAGTTATTGTCAAAAAATCAGAAAGAGGAACAGAGGTAGAGGACAGCCCTTGTTGGAAGACTGCTGTGGTATTTCTGGGAACAAAGAGGGATTTAGTGCACTGTACTTCAAAAGTGTATGTATTAAGCACTAAGTGATGTTCCTTGTTGCTATAGTCTCTAACCAGTGCAGTATATGCTAAATTCATCGCTGGTGTGTATACCCTTGCACTTTGTGCAGTGTGAATTCTCCCCTCACTCTCCAGGTGTGTACTCAAGAACAGTGACTGGAAGCAGTGCTGTTGCTACCAAATCCTTGATTTACATGAGTCACATGGAGGTTTTGTCTCCCACCTGCCTTTTCAGTTTCCAAATGCAGAAGAAGAATGAGTTAGACAAGACGGTCAAAAACTAAAACACACAAAGTTCCACCTCAACAGGAGGAAGAACTTCATTCCATTGAGGGTAGCAGCGCCCTGAAACAGACTGCCCAGGGAGGTTGTGGAGTCTCCTTCTCTGGAGACATTCAACCCATCGGGGCATGTTCCTGTATAACCTGCTCTAGGTCACCCTGCCTGGGCAGGGTGATCAGACCAGATGATTTCCAGAGGTCCCTTCCAACCCAAACGATTCAGTGAGTCTGTGGAGATAAGGCAACACCAAGTGTAAAATACACTTCACCATACACAGTATAACCATACTCATTAGAATCAAGATAGCTTATTCTTTTGACAACAGCTCCCAAATAAACATTTGGCTGAAGCTGAAGCAAAGAAATAAATGATGCTGCTTGAAGAGCTCACAGAGGCAGGAAGTCTACTCTGAACATAATAAGCAGTAAGTAGGTGGCCAACTCAGTCCATAGTTACGGATGGTTTGTGGATTCTTACATCTTTGCATCTGAAACTAATGCTTGCTCTCAGGCAGTTCTCTTTGTCAAACTGCACTAGATAATGGTCTTGCTTTGTTATTCTTACTTCAGTTACCTAGATTACAGCAAAGCACTGTGAGACTGCACCTTTCCAGATGCCTGTTTCTCATCTTCTGAAAATCAGAGTCAATTCTGGTCACATAAAACTCATTCTGCACTCTTCATACTGCTTTTTCATTGATTTGAAATCTGAAGATCTGAGATCCCAGTATTCTGCAGCCTCAGGCTAAGCTAACTGAAATCCAGAGGATAAATAATGTGAGGTTATGGCTTGAAAGAGTTGCTTCATTGCCAGCCTCTATCAGAACAACATCTATCTGTATGACAGACAAAATTCTGGAGGGACAGAGGTAGGGAAAAGAAGTAAAAATAGAATCAATTCTTGCAGAAAGGAAAGACAATCACACATGGTCACTACCTTCTGCTTCATCTGCAAGACCAGCTACACCATAAAACAGACCCTTCCTCAATGACACAAACCAAAATGATGCATACATGTTTCCCCAGTATTTTTATGACAGATGTATACCATACATCATTACCGAAACAATTCAAATACCAAGATATTGTGTGACATAAGAAAATGACTAGAATAGAATAGAATAGGTCTTTTTTTCTCAGTGAGTTCTAACCTTCACTACATAGAGCAGTGTCTTGCTACTGATGTCAAATGCCTATGGAGAAAATTGGATCGAAAGCAGTGATTGTGGGGGATCCTTCCTGACAGTTTTTTTTGCTGAAGATCAAGGTACTGAGAAGAAAATAAACATTCTCCTTGTCCCATCTGAATCCTTCTCACAGCAAGGGGATGAACTAATCTCTGCCATGCTGACCCATTCTGTGTTGGCCTTTTTTAGCTCCTCTATGTTATTAAACCTATCTAAGTGAGCATAGACAGTGCTCGTGGTTTTATTTTATGATTCTCTTGAAATAGCCTGTGGCTGTTTGTGCCTGATTCTTAACACATCTTAGATATTTTCAGCATCTTACTGGGTGATGGTAATACAAAGATGCTGTCAAATGCTCTGATGAATCTTAGCTCTATACTTCATATCTAATATTTTCATAAAGAATTTTTCCTCAAAGACTTTCAGATATCCACCTTTGGTAGATTTCCAGATTTTGTATCCACACATTAAGATGCAAATTATCCCTACTATTCCTCCTTAAAGCAATCTCCTAACGCTTCTTTTCATAATATTGTCAGCTTCTAACTTTTGAATGCTCATTTTGTAATACTAATAACCATTTTTGGTAGAATATGCAAAATAGAGCAATCTGCAGTTAGCACAACTGGCATCGGTGGTATTATTCCTACTCTTGGTGAGTACAATGATGAATACAAATAGGCCCAATGCATTTGAGAATAGTTTCTTGGGATCCTGTTCTTGACGATTTTCCATTTAATTGTTTCTTTTACGAAGCTTTCAAGACGTCCAGAAATTTTCTATGTCTTTCTAATAAGTTGGAAGAAATATAATAATAAATTTAATAGGCATGTGGTGAATGAAGCTATGAAAATGAAATGAGGGTAGAAGCAGAAATTGAAGCAATCTCACCACTGTACTATTAAAAAAAAGGACTTACTGTGAGTTCCTTGCTTTATGTTATTATATTGAAAAGAATTAATATATTAAATGTACTTACTGGTAGCTCATTTATAAGTAAATGGTCATCAGCTATGGCCTATATGGTGGTCTTACATTATTTATTAGCTCCTGCATCACATCATCCAAATGCAAGCCTTAATCAATAAATCATCAATACCTCAATTCTTTATTCTATGGGATCTAAATTATGTAGCTTAAAAAATACACACACACACACACACACACACACATATATGTATGCATGTATGTATGTATGTATGTATGTATAATGCCCAGCCATTCCAAACCCACCAGAAATAAACTTATTTCTAACCAGTAAAGACACACATATCATCTGGGAACTGTGACTAGTTCTACATACAGAGTAAGGAATTTAAACAGCATAAGATAAAATTGCAGAAGTTGTTTATGCATTCCAACTTTGCAGCCTTAGAGCTTCAAAGATGAATGGAACTATGTTCAATGTTTAGGCAATGGCTTTATTTTATTGGGAATTGTGCTCATGTCATGAGAATAGAGAATGCTCAGGATCTCAAATGTTAGAAGAGAAGCGGTGTAAGTTAAGGCTCTCTGAGGCGCAAGTTAATTCTCTCTGAATTCCTGCAGTAATTTTAAAAGGATGGAATTATAGAATGCATTACTACCACAAAGTATCTTCTTCTTGATTTTGTAAGATTTGAAGTGATTGAAAGGAATGGTAAAACTTAATAAGAAACAGTCTTTGTTTTTCAATAAACTGCTTCCTTCAGGAAAGTGAGATGGGTACTGACACAACAGTAAATGCTGAAGATACAGCTTGACATACTTTCTGTAGTGGAAGTCATGTTGGGATTGTAGTAGACCTTAGGCTGAGTGTTGAATTACAGCCATACTTCACCCACAGGCTTGAATGCAAGTTCAATTTACTTAGGAATTTAACTAACTTTATTTCAAATCACAGGGAAAAAAAAACCCCAACCTTTAAAACTTCTTACTATTACCCCTAAACTTATTTTAAAGGTGTCTTTTGATAAGAAAAACTAACCCATTAATCTGAATGACAATTATTACTGTTCTCAAAATGAAACCACTTAAAGAATCTGGGTGTTCTTATGGAAAAGTTTAAAACTATTATACTTCAAATTAAATTTGAAGGTATTGCATATTGAGTTGCCTTTTTCTTTTCTCCCATCGATTTTAATTACTAGTACATTTGCATGAAAATAGGATCTTTATTTCTTGAAAGCTCATCAGCTCCTGCTGCTTATTCTTCATTGAAGATATCACATGCAAAGGGTTAGATCTTCAGGTGAGGTAGAAGCAAGAGCAGATGTTCTTAGAAGAAAGGAAGTTTTTTATGCAAATACTATTTTTAATAAAACAGAACAGGATAAAAAGTGAAAATACATGCTCTGAAAGCAAAATTCCAATACCTCTTCCAGAATTTATAGATGTCACTCCAAACAGAAGTAATTTTAAATTTTAAAACTGAATATAAAACATGAAAATACAACATGAAACCCTAAAGATTCACTAGATCATTGCTTACTTGAATTTCCCTACTTGATACTCATGCTCTTATTGTAAAAAAAGGAAACATGAGACTCAGGCAGTCAGATTCATTTAAACCCTCAAAATAAGACATTTCCTATAGAAAGTTTCTACTTTTGATTGTCCTTTCTGAAACAAATGGCTGATTTCTACTTTTATATTGTAAAAACCAAATGCTTGTGTGAAGAAACCATGAGCAGCCAATACTGAATGAACACAAATTATGAAGTAATTATTGGCTTCTCCATGTGCAGATGCAGTTGTAATGCAGTGGTGCAACTCTTTGAGGGAGTTGCCTCATGCCTGTGCTTTCAAAGAGAACTGAAGGTATTTAACACCATATTTAATATAAGACCCCTGCTTCTACATCTTGATAATGTAGCTTGATTCCAGCTACCAACAAAACTGAGTATGTGAAAAGGGTAATGAGAGTCCGAGCTGTATTTGCAGTACAGGAGAAGCCATCAAAGGCTCACACACTGCTCTGCTTTAAAAGTGCTATTGTGCTCCTCCAAATGTTATTGAATATTAACTGGTCTTTAGATAGCTCTGGCTATTGAGATAATAAATGTGGCAGTTATGTTTGACAATCATTGCAACTGCCTGCAGCTGATCTGGGAAGCACCCTGAAGTTCATCACACTCTGGGCACCAGACTGGTGATGACAGTAAATGAGCTGTTATTCATCAGGTATTCCAAAACTGTGCACAAAAATTTGGCCCTGTAAATGTTTTGGAATGACAAAAGGGCACTAATGATTGTCATGGTCAGATCCCCAGTCTGTGTAGGGTAAACTATGGGCAGTACGGCCTCTCTGATAAAAGAGGGCACCAGTGGGGGAAGGGAAGGGAAGGGAAGGGAAGGGAAGGGAAGGGAAGGGAAGGGAAGGGAAAAGGAAATATGGTTGTGTTCATAACATGAGTCCTGCTAAGAAAAATACATCTCTGTCAAAGCTTGGGAAGTGGTATTTAGCCTCATTTCTTCTGGTACAGAAAATGGCACAGAGGCAGAGGTAAGGCCCAGAGACTATTTTACCTGCAGCCAGGAAATACTGACAGTGCACTCAAATACTTGGATTCAAATCTGCAAAACAAATGAATTGCTACTAATAAAAACAAAGCACAGAGTCCCTTTTACATTGTTTTATCCTGTTTAAAAGACAAACATTTGCACACTGCAAGCCTCAAATGGATAAATGCTACCATGAGAACTTATAAGCCATCTGCTAGCTTCCTAATGAAGCCAGTAACTATTATTGTTTACAGTTGAACACCGGGGGTCATGTGTATTTGCTGTAATGAAAGAATCAATGCATCACTGCAGATGCTAAAAGAGAACTTTTTTTTTCCAGACGGCTAATTATAAATACAATAAAATAGCAAATTAAAAAAAAATCTGTTCATTTCCATAGAGAAATAGTGCTTGGCACACCAATTACTAAACACAGCACTGCTCTGTTTCCTAGTATTCTCCACTTGACAGGCTCAGCTTACAGAAACAGAATCACAAAAAGTTGCTCTTCAATACTTAACAAATAGCCGATCACCAAGGGGTTCTTAGCCCCTAATTTTCTAATCTTTACAAACCTCCTACATTATTTAATTGTATTGTTTATCTGAATGTAATGATGAAGTGTGCCTGAGCAGATACCTCTCTGTTGCTGTTTCACCCTGTTTTTCTTGCTCAAAGAAGACACATGATATATGAAAACTTGGTTGAGCTATTAAAAACGTCCCAAAGTTTCTTGGATTTTTTAAATGTTGACAAGAAATTGATACACAGCAGTAATGCAATCAATTTCTGGCTTATGATTTCATCACCCAAACAATAATACACGTACAAAATCTGATAAACTAATACTATTTCCAAACATTTAGCAAAACAAAAAAATTATAAACAACTGGGCATTTGTACATGATGGAATTCTAAATTTCACTGAATACAAGTCATTAATTTTGAAATTTTATTAATGGCCTTTATTTTCTGTAAAAAGAGTATCTTAATTTCAGGAAATTTCCTAAAGCCTGTGAATTAAGAGAGTTTACTTGCCTTGCTGAGTCAAAAACCTGCAAGTGACTCCTCATTACCCTCTGATACCATCAGGGCCGTGACACTGCCTTCTTGCAGCTTGTACTCTCCTCATACCACTTGTAACATACACAGAGCTACAGATCTATCATATGGGTAAAATGCAGTATAACATAGTGGCTACATGGGATGCAATAAACAGGAAACCTGCATTATTGTAGGCCACAAATCAATAAATCCATAGGAAAGAAAGGTAACAAACAATATCCCACTTTTACAATAATAAATACTTGTAGCAGGTGGTACTCAAGGCAGAAATAAAGCAAGCTGTCAGCAGGAGAATATTGCTTCTTTTTAAATTTTGTCTTCATACTGTGGCGATGGCCTGGGAGAGCTAACACCAGGTAGACCAGAGTGGGAAGAGTTCACTAGGGAGGTCAGAGAGCCCAGAGGAGCATCATTATATAGGAAGATCTACTAAGTCTGACACTTGGGTACAGTGCTGCACCCTGACAATGCTGCACATCACTCACTCCCTGCTCCCGGCCTCACATGCCTGCTTGGTTGGATATCACCGACTGTGTGAGGTGCAGGGACTGGGAACCCCAAGGAGAGGCCCCACTGCAAACCCTTGCTGAGGTCCCCTCCTTGTCTGATGGTCGCACCCTGAGCCCAGCACATGTGGGCAAACCTGTTGTGGGAACTGCCACATGTTTTCCTGAAGTATGCACGTACCACCAGCAAGTGGCCTGTGATGCTGGGTTAAGGGAAGATGGAGGGGCCTCCTCAGTATCCAAAGTTTTGCTTTGCTTTGCATTGCCTCACTTTGCCTTGCTTTGCTTTGCTTTGCTTGCCTTTGGCAGACCTCGCTGAACCCTCCCAGACAAAGTCAGTAAAAAGAGCTGCATGATTGGAGTAGAGAAGAGGATGAAGAGAATAATTGTTTCAGCTGGGATACAGTTAATTTTCTTCCTAGTAGCTGGTACACCGCTGTGTTTTGGTTTAGGATGAAAATAATGTTGGTAACACAGTGATGTTTTAGTTGTTGCTGAGCAGTGTTTACACTAAGCCACGGAATCTTCAGCTTCTCACCCCAGCCCAGCAGTGAGCAGGCTGGGGACAAGAAGCCAGCAGGGGACACAGCTGGTACAGCTGACCCAAACTGGCCAAAGGGATGTGGCATCCTGCTCAGTATACAAACTAGAGGAAAGCTGGACAGTGGCCACTGCTCAAGAACTGTCTGCACATTGCTCAGGATGAGGTGAGCAATTGTATTTTTCATCACTTGTTTTGTATAGTATTATTATTTTTATCATAATCATTATTATTATTTGTCCTCTTTTTTCTGTCCTATTGAACTGTCTTCATCTCAACCTATGTCTGTGTGGTGTCCAGTTGCCTGCTTGGTTAAACCACGATGCCTCATCCAACACACAAAGGGTTGATGTAACAGCAGATCTGACAAAAGTGTGTTAAAACAAATTTGTTATAAGCATTTCTGAAGTTGTTTAACAGTTGTTGGTCACAATATTGACTTATTTCCTGTCAAAGCTGTTGTGCTAGTTCTCAGGGTTGTATTAAGTAACACTTTATTTGCTGTATATGATCCCTGTTGTGCTGTTTATCACCTCTGGGGCCTGGATTAAGGGTATAATTTTGTTGTACTTTGTAACACTGACTTATGATAGGATAAAATTACTGGCCATGAAACTAATCTGGTATTTGTACTCAGCATTACCGTCATCTCAGTACTCTGTGAGCCAACTATTAATTATTAATAATTACACTCTTTACCTTTTCAACCCAGAGATTCAATCTGTGGGGAACACAAGGGAGGACACTTTCCCCTGCTCCTCCACCTTCCCTTTCTCCTTCACCTTCCCCTTCTCCTCCAGGCTAGTTAAAACAGCCCTTGAAAATTTTTTACATCCTCAGGATGTTCAAACCAGCGTGTTCCTGTTGATATGTCTCCTACTCCTGAATATGTCTCAGGTCGTGTTTAAACAGCTATTTAAGAATATCACCCAGAGATCTCCCCCACGGCTTGATAGTAATGAGTGGCAGGGTATGGGGGATAGTATAAGCAAGTACCTCGGACAGTGCAAACCTCCAGTGTTTCAGAACTTCACTTCGGAACAAGTGGAGAAAACTGAATAATTTGCAAAATGTTTGGAAAAATTATGCCATCACCCTGACCATTCCAGAGAGACACAAACATGCTGGGGACTGGCCCAGGCCAACCAAGCCCTGCTCAACACTACTCAGCACCCACGAAGGGAAGAGAAGGTGTCCGGATCTGATGAGAAAACGACAGGAATTGCAGCTACTCCAAGTCCTGCAACATGCACTAGAGCTACTCCAAGCCCTGCAACATGCACTACAGCTACTCCAAGCCCCCTGACAGGCACGTGGTTACTCCAATCCCAGCGACTGGCACAGCAGCTACTCCAACCTCCATGACAAGCACTGCAGCTGAACCAGAGAACCAACCCTTGCCAGTATCAGTCGCCCAATACACAAGAAGAAATGTTGGAAGCAAAAGTCAACTCATCTAGTAAAGGAAGAAACTCTTCTCTTACTAGGGGCAGAAGTGATAATGCAGACTACTCCAGAGCAGGACCATCAGGAGAATATGAGAAAAAAGATGCAGGTCTCATAAAGGCGAGGGTAACCTACCCCAAGTGAGATGTGAGATACGTGAAAAGATTTCAGCCATCATCCAGGTGAGCACATTGTCACCTCATAGCTTTGCTGCTGGGATAACCCTGAAATTAGAGGGTAAGAAAGCCAAACAGCTGGGATTCTTTTCTAGGGAACAGGGCATTGACAGTGTAGTAGGAAAAGGGGCATAAGTACTCAGCCTCTGGAGCTGACACCTGCCAGGCCCTAGAGAAAGGTATCCCTTCAAGAAAGATGTTGTATATCACCCAGACAAATGGAGAAAGGTATGTGTGGAAGTTTATACAGAGCTCAACACCATCGTATGCCAACTCACTGTCAGTAATGACCTAGAAACACACAGAGGAACAAACAGTGGGTGAATTAGCAAATGTCTATGAATGTACTTTTTTCCCCAAATTACAGGAGAGTTAGTTGCAAGAATTAATAAGTTAATGTTTGCAAAGTGCTCTGAAGGCAGAAAGCACTCTATAAATGCTAATTATTAAATCAAAGGTTTATCTGACTCTATTACCAAACCACTAATAAAATAAGTTACATAGCTGTTGCAGGTTGGAAAAAGCACTTTTACTGTCTAAAAGATATAAAGGTTTTAATTAGCAAATGTTTTGAAAGCACTTTGCTGAGGAAAAAAATGCTAACTGTTAAGACAGGTTTTCCCTAATGTAAATAGCTACAAAATATGAACTCCTGGATGCTACTGTAACTTCTGCATATATTATCTAAAGTTTTGTCCCATGGCAACAATATTTTTATTTGAGGCACAATTTCTGTAATATTTATGAAAAAAATTGTGCTTATGTTTGTCAAATAAATGTTTGGATGCAGCAAGAGATTAAAGGTATCATTCTTAGCAGAGAATAGCAAAATCTAATGTATTGTCAAATTATACATATATACACTTACCATTATTTTTGCTATTTAACTTAAAATTGTATTTTGCTAGGTTTCCAAGCTTCTGCTGATTTACAAGGCTCAGCTCTTCCAAATGCTGTACTGTACCTGCATGTATGTGACCTGTTATCTACACGTGATCTTAAAATCTAAGCATGCAAACAGATTTGAAACTTTTCTGCATGGGCAGTTAGGAAGACTGAATTCTGAAAGTGCCTCAAGCCTTCTGAAACACTGCAGATCTCTAGCTCTGCACAGTTTGATCCTGCCAGGAGAAACCTTTTACTCACCTGCTTGTGACACTTGTTTCCCCTCTGGATGTAGTAATATAAATTGGGTACAATAACAATATGTTGATTTATTGAGTATAATAATTAATGTATTAACATAACTGGTTCTGACTCATCCCCTTCCTACATACATTTTAGACATACTTTCTTGTAGAGCCTTCCAAACTACTACTACTATTATTACTACTATTTCAAAATTATCAGATAGTGATCAGTATTTCTCAAGTAACCCGGCTAGTGGTTTGAAAAGAAATTTCAAAGTAGATCACAACATGCTTAATCCCTGTTGTCTGCCTGTGGCTGTAGAAAATCAGAAACCTTGAGCTATAAGGAAAGTCCTATTAGTCTGCTTTGCTGAGAGAGGAGAAGCATGACAGAATCCTCCCTATCTAAAGCTCTGCTGATTATGGGAGGGTAAGGATGCAGCCAGGCCCTTTCAGTGAGGCAGTGCAGCCCGGCTGCTGAGGCCCATTTCTACAGTCCAGGAGACAAAAACCTCCTGCTGTTCCAGTGCTCTGAGCAGGAAGGAAAGGTCCAGGTGTTGCTCCCACAGAAACCAAGGGTCTGCTGCTTTCCAGTGCCACAGACTGGTAGCTCCAAAACACCCAAACACCCCTGGGGAAGGTGGTAGTGTGTTCATTAACCCGAGCCATAAATCACCACTTCATATGGCAGAAAAATGTCCAGAAAATGACATGCTACAGTAAAGAGTTATGTCCATTTCTGTGCTCTTACTACAGCTCTTCAGAGTCAGAGCAGGAATGCTAAACCTTTATCCTGCAAAGATGTGTCAAGCTGTCCCTGAAGGAAAGATGACTGAGATTTTCTGGAAAGGAGGCAGGGTTCAGGGCTGGGGACAGAAAGGGCCATCTAGGAATAGATGGGAAATGAAAAGTGCCCAGGAGATTTCTCAAAATGTTAAAGGAGCCCTCAGCAAAAGAAACTCAAGATTACTGAGTTTCTCTAAGCCCAGGGGTTTTTGAGTGCATTTTCTCGGGTTGCAAATTTACTTTATAAATCAAAAATCATTACATCTTTACAAAACTATTCTAGTCTAACTAATAAACGGTCCAAATTATTTTGTGTTTAGTCAAAAATTACACATTGTGAAATAAACTGTCAATGACATAAAGCAAGACCAGTAGGGCTGAAGTAAGGTCTTAATGATATTTTTGTTCTTATCATTGTAACTATTAGCCCTTATTTTTAAAAAATCATAGAAAATTGTGGGGCCTTTCTGAAGAAAGTTTATGGATTTTAAGATTAATGGATGGTATTGATATTATACTAAAAATTGTGAAAAAAGTATAAGAATCCTTTTAAAAATTATTTTTAATGCTGCATTATATAAATCAAAATGGACTCAAGCGAAATAAAGGTATATACAAATCCTTGCTTGGAAAACCTTTAAATGTATGTCAGCTTCCTCAGAATAATTCTGATGGCATCACAGGTCAAAAATACATGTCTATTTTGAGTCCTGTGTTTTGACTTTGTGTTAGTTTAGTTAGATTCTGGTATCACAAGAGGTACTGTTCCATTCATGGATAGCAACAACAGAATTAGACAAAATGTAGAAAAAAAAAAGGCAGATGTGGTCAAGAAACACTTCTGTCTTGTAAGTGGCAAAAGGCAAAGGAAGTACTAACAAATGATGCTAATAAAATACTTCCTGTTCTGACAATAAATTGTGAAAAAGCAGGAGATGGCACTGGAATGGCCTGAGCTTTGGAATATGATGCCAAAAGTAAACAATAGGGATTCAATAGGGAAAAAAAATTGTGTTATCTAGGAAGAAGTATGCAGGTTATCAGCAGAGGAGGCCCTTAGTCCTAGGAATCTGTCTCAGAAGAGGAGCTGCAGCCACAGCAGCAATTCTCCAACACAGGCTCTTCCCAATGAGGTGCTGTAGCAGAAGGAGTTAATCCAGTCTGTGGCAAAATAAAATGGAAACTGTAGCAGAGGTGGACAAATGCTTCCTATCACTATACCTGGCATTAATGTGACTACTGATAGGGAGTTAGTTCTATCTCTGACATTTCAAAGAGAAAAAACCTCCTTTAACTGGAGTGGAGACAGAAGAGAGAAATGAAAATTATTAAGTGTCTGGGAAGTGGGATTTGCAGGGAAAACTTACCAAAGAAGAGATTAAGAAGTTATTTGATCATATTATGCACACTTGCAAAATAGAAATATTCATTTCCACTTTTTCAGGATGAGATTTAAACACATTTGATAAAATACAAGAGTGAAGAATTCTGAGGTGGAAATGCTATAGCTGTGCTCAATTCTGGTATACCTAAATTAAAATTTAGCATCTGAAGAGGATGCAAAAATCCCCTGCTTGCCTTGCTTCAATTAAAAATTCAACATCTACTAACATTCAGCTCTTTGGGTTTCCTGGAATCATTTGAAGGCAACCTTCCTATTTGGTTTGGTATTTCATTATCCTTGCTTGGTTTAGCAATGTAGTTTTCTTCCTACTGGCTACATGTTTGTTTTCAAGAAAGGTCTGGTCCTGTGACTTGTCCCAGAACAATTTGCTTATACAGACACACATTAAAAATATGAATAAGCCTAACTACACACTGAGATAATCTCACATTTCAGTAATAATGTGTAACAATCCATGTAGATGATAGCCCAGTGTTGGTCAGGAGAAGCAATGCTCTGCAGAAGTGAAGAAGCCCTGTCATACCCTGGAACTGAGATTGTTTGCCCTGTACCGAGGCTGGATGCCATTTGGAATATGGGATCAGGTAAAGAGTTGAAATCATTGGACTTCCTTCACTTGGTGCTGCAGAAGTATCAACTGTCAGGTACAGCAGCAGAGAAAGTTTTGACATGCTCATTACACTTTGTCTTTCATCCATTATAGCTTGGCTTTGGTTTTATTTTCTATTGCTATTTCTTAGTTTTCTGCAGGTCCTTCAGTTCAGTATTTGACATGGTTTCAAAAAATACGACATGACAAAATATCATAATTATTCTGTCATGATGGTTTTGTGTATTTAAATATATGAATCCTCTGTAAATAAGTGAAAGGTTATGAAAAAGAATTTTAGCTCTGCAGTCTGTTTGGATTTTTTTTTATTTTACTTGGATTTGGAAATGTCATGGTTCACAGCAACCTCACCAGAGTGAGATGAATGGATTAGAATATATTATTAAAATGAGACTGCTGGAGAAGTTTATTCCACAGATGTGGAATACTGTGAATGGAGGTTAAACTCTGCTGCATTAAAAGGCAGGGTACCACTACTTTTTCTTTCTTGCCTTACAGGATAATGGGCAGGAGCAGCACTGCAAGCTCACTACAGTAGAAAAGTTTTATCTATTTTCCATTTTTCTTCATTTATGTTGATACATCAAAAAAGAGCTCTTAAAGATAAATACATAAAAGCATCTTTCATGTGGTATTATGGACACAAAATGTGCATATATGCGCTTTTGAGATTTTTATAATGTTGTTTTTGTGATTTTTTGTTTTCTGAAACATGATTTCTTTTAAGGATTTACTTCATTCAAGAAAATCTCTTCTCATAAACAACTCATTATCTTTTTCTTCACTGCCTCAGGGTATTTCTTTGTCTCCTCTTCCAAAAATAAAACAAAAGCTTGTGTTAGCTTGCCCATGATCTATGAAAACCATCTAAAATTTAAGAAATCTGGTTTTAATTAGACAGATCTCTGTTTTCTCTTTAAAACATCGTGGCACCTGTGATTAGTGATGTTACATGTAGCTTGAGAACAGCTCGTTCCCTGAAAATAGTGTAGAAGGCACACCAGCTGGAAGGGTGTCAACAGCCCTCAATCTCCAGTTGCTGCTTCTTAGAGTCATAGAATAAGCTGAGTTGGAAGGGACTCACAAGGATCATTGACTCCAGCTCCTGGCCCTGCACAGGACTACCCCAAGAATCACATTATGCACCTGAGAGTGCTGCCCAAACGCTTCTTGAACTCTATGGCATCACAGAGTCTTCCTCCAGCTCTCACCGCTAGAGTGGCTATCAGAAGCCACTGCAGGACATGCAGCCCCTTCACTCAGAGCCCTTCCCGAGCAGAACCCAGGCTAAGCACTCCTGTTTTGGCTTTGACTCTATTTTTCTGTCTGAATGGAATGGTTAGAACGGCAACCCCAGCCACCGACTGCAACAGTAGATGTCACTGTTGGCAGCCTGTGCACAGCAACAGGTAGAGACAGACTACAGCCACTCACAAGGCTCTTCCAAGAAGTGGGGGTGTGGGGATCCTCCATAGAAGGGAGCAGCAAGGTTGGTATAGGTATGACAGTACACATTGGGGGCCACAGTGATCATCAGCGATATATCAAAAATTACCACAAATCTTGGTTTAAGTATAGGGGGTGAAACCAGATGGAAGCTGTACCTCATTCTGTGTTTTAAAGATACACTCCACTTTATTTCCTTGGGGTGGAAGGCCTAATTCTGCAATCTAAAAGAAATGCCCAAACGTATTATTTCTGTGCTCCTGGAGTGGGAAGCACACTGCTGCATACAAGTATTGTACTTCTTTCACATTTACGTTTGGGAAAAAAGGTGTCAACGTTAAGTGATCAGAGAATTTCTGAACTAGCATTTGAAAACACAATTTTTCTTCTTTATATTAACACCTCCCCCCTTTTATTTGTTTCAATTGCTGAAGGCAGCATATTGAGTTGTACAGTCACGTATTAATGCTTCTGTAGAAGAACCAAGGTCTTTGAAGAGTGATGATGTCCACAACACCACTGACAGCTGCAGAGTCCACAATCTTGAGATGGTTTATTACTTGTTCTAGTGAGATTGCCTAGTGAGACTAAAGGCAAAGCACCACTGATTCCAAACATCCAGTCGCTTGCTTGCAGGGGCACCTCTGGCCTACAGTTCAAGAAGCCAGTTTGCAGTTCAGCAGTTTCTTTGGTTTGGTATGTTTGTATTATGTGGCAAGCTTGTGTGCCCTTTAAAGATGTGGAGAAATGGGTAAACGGGAATCTCATGAAGTTCAACAAAAAAATGCAATGTCCTGTACCTGGGGAGGAATAACCTCATGCACCAGTACATGCTCCAGGCCAAGGTGATCCTTGGTGATACAAGGTGATCGAGGAAGGTGATCCTTGTCCTCTACTCAGCACTGGTCACATCTGGCATGCTGGGTCCAATTCTGGGCTTCCCTGTGCAAGAGTCCAGCAAAGCAGCACACAAGGATGATTAAGGGACTTGAGTACCTCACGTTATCAGTAAAGGCTGAGTGAGTGGGACTCTTGAGCCTGGTGAAGAGAAGGTTCAGTTGTACCTCATGAATACACATAAATGCCTGAAGGGAGGATGCAGAGAAGATGGAGCCAGGCTCTTTCCAGTGGCGCTCAGTGACAGGATCAGAGGCAATGGGCACAAACTGAGACAAGGAGTTTCCCTCTGAACATCATGAAACACCTTTTTTCTTTGAGAGTGACCAAGCAGTCGAGCAGGGCGCCCTGAGAGGCTGGGGAATCTCCATCCTTGGAGATACTAAAAAAAATGCCTGGACATGATCCTGGGCAATTGTCTCTAGGTGGCCCTGTGTAATCAGGTTGAACAGGATGACCTCCAGATGACACCCTTCCAACCTCCATCGTCCCATAATCCTGTGACTCCTTTGCTATAAGCATCAACTATATATCCTTTTGCTTTCACCTTTACAGAACAGCTGATTATCAGCAACAGCTCTGACATTTCATGCTCCAAGGATTATGCATTACTTAATACTTAAATTTTGCAGACTTTGCCTAGATTCAAAATTTTTAAAAAATTCTTATTCAGTGTAATCTTTTTATGCTGTTGGAGGCTGTTCCTTTATTAGTGTGTTTCATTTATGAACGCAGAAGTGCAGCTAACTACAATTTAAGCTTTTGTTATGTTTTTCCACAAAGAAATTCAAAGGAGAGAACTGTTGAAATATTGTCATGTGTCTTATATGTGGACACAAGCATTTCATAACACATGCTTGACCATATGGAATTGATAACTTTTATACATCTTTTACCTGAGAATAAGACACCAAAAAAAAGAATTTTTGTATGAATTATAATGCTTTCCTTGTGATAAGAAATCTTATCCCAAGCATTTCTGAGACCACAAATTGAAATAATAAAAATACTACAATTCAGTTCAATAGATTCAGTTCAGGAGCTGAAAGCATCCAACATTCTAATACCTATCCTATTTCATACAGGCATGTTTTTACTCCATCATGTCACTTAACACAATTCTTTTTTTTTGATGTCCACTGCGAAGTGGACATAACAGTATCACGCTGCGTTCTTCCAATTATTTCAATCCTCCAAAAAGTGCGAACATTGGGATTCTGGGTTTTGGATAACAAGACTAGAATGAAAACTGCCATGGAATGATTTACACAATTCAGCAACATCTCTAGCAGTCTAGAAGTGCTAAATCTCAGTACTGATGCATCACTCCCATTTTTCCTATAAATTTGCACAGATTGATTTTATTTTTGCAGCATGGTTTTTAGCCTCACTTAGCAATAAGATAGGATTGAAGTTCCTTTGTTGTTGGCTGACATCTGAGGTCAGACACCAAAACACTTTGGATTCATGCTAAGAAATTGTATTTTGAGGTGAAAGAAGAGAGGAAAAGTGGGTAAAGGAGAAAAGAGGCACTTTTTTCTTATTAGAGCTTGGCAAGTACATACTTCATTGCATTTAAAATACAATTTTTCATTTGTTAGAAGAAAGGTTCCCTAAGCCTCTCCATCAGTTAGAGAATGATCTTTTCTTTTGTAATGCAGGTGGTAAATACTTTATTAGTGCAGGCTGCTTCATCCGCTGCACGGTGTTTCTGAAAGTACAGGAAAGAAATGTATTTCAGGATGCTACTGCTAGAACATTACTCTTCATGTTTCATCTGTTTCCCCCCTTAGATACAACACAGCAGACATACACTAAGTGCTTTTTTCTGGCTGTGGTGGGAGCACTTACTCCCTGCACCACTAGAGAGGGACTGTGAAAAGCATTGGCTCTGTAAAACTGTGAACTTGAATACTAGTTGAAAAAACATCTTAAATACTTGAAGAAATTAACTGCTGTTCACTGCCAAAGGAGCTGTTATTGAGAAATTCCTCCATTCTTCCCTTCATGCCGATGAGCAGTAACCCTCTATTGCTGGCCAGCTTCTTTCTTACATGTGGCCAAAAGAGAAGACCAGGCTCTTGGGAACCTTCTTGGCTAACCAGACATGCTTTGTGGTTTTCCAAAGCCATTAGGCAGCAGCAAATAGAGAGTGTAATTCCATAGATATGATGAAACGTAGGAAACCAAAATGTGTGTGCAAGTATCAGAAATACACAAAAAATACAGTGACACTGTTACTATGGAAGATGTAATACCAAGACTGCATCAAGAATTTTTTGGGAATATGCGTCAGACACTAATTTGGACCTCATCAGTCCTAGGGGTTTTGGAACAACCAAAATCCTCCATCTTCTTTTTTCTTTGTTCACAGAAATTTCAGCAGTATGAATCAGACTTAACAGAACTGAATGCTAGGTCAGTTTAATGAGCGGCTTGGGGTGAGTCTGAGAAGATTTTACCATGAAAATGTTGCTCACATTTCCATAGCTAACTTTGAGGCAAAGCTCATATCACATCATTTCCATTCTAAACTTTTCATTTTCTACTCTAAACTTTTAATCAGACTAACAATAATTTAAAATCATTCTCTATGCTTACTTTCAGATTTATAGTATGTCTTGACTCAAAATATGTAATTGCTCAGTACATTCTCCTATGCATGCCTGAAAGCAAAAAAAAGAGGCCAAAATTCTGGGGGAAAAAAGCTAGTATATATATTAATTTCAAGCAGAACCTGGTATAGTCTTTTTTCACTGATACTCTGGGAAATCTTTGTAGAACTGTCTAAGCAGCAAGCTGTCCAATTGGATGTAAGTAGAGAGAGCAGGCTTTGGAATAACAAGAAAAGCTGGATGAGCATAAACATTATCTGGCTCCATCGATTCTGCAGAGCCTCATCAAAAATTTGACCAGAAACAGTATTATTCAAAGATCTTTCACTCTCAGATGTATACATGCATCAGAAGCTGACAACAGTAAAAGCAGCACTCCTCCTCCTTTCCTTCCTCATGCATGTACACAGTTTTTCTTTCCAGGAGTTTTTAAATGCTTTTTAAAACTAAAAATCTCATTGCATAGAGGAGAAATTTTTGGTGTGTGCTTTTTTTCTTTGAAAACATAGCTGTCAGATAAAATTCACTGCTGTTAAAAAAACAAATACTTACAATGCTCTAAATACTGATTACTTTTTAGACTTCTACAGTAGGTACATGTGACGGAGGTCAGACTCATTGTACATATTTGGTGGCTTAAGTGTTTAAAAAAACCCCAACATAACCAATATATAATTTCAAACATTTTTGTCAGATGCTTCTGGAAATTAATTCTGTTACCATACTTCATAATTCATTCTGTACTCAAATTCTGTGTGCAAGCAGTGAAAGCTGAACTATGGAGATTTTCAGGGAGACTGCTGCAGCTCCTGCCTCAGAGCCATTTGTGGATAGTACAGGTTAGAGCTGTAACAGCTGTACATTTCACCAGGGACAACACTCTAGCGGATCATCAAATTAAGGGAGTCTCCTCTTAGGGAAGGACAAGGTACCAACACACGTTTTTTGATCACAGTCAGTCCCAGGAACAGACTTACTGTGAAAGAAGAAGCAAGAAGAGAGTATCAGGAGATTAACTACATTAGTAAAGACTGGAGTGGGTAAGTTTCTTGTTATGTGACAGGATACAAGTATATGCCTTTGAAGACCTCCTCTCTGGATACAGCCATTCCCTTACTTGTGTCCTGAATTTTCACACAGACATTTTTTCTTCTGAAGAAGAAAAATAGCTGACACAAAATAGTTATGATTCTAATTCTCTTTAGCTCAATCCTTTAACTATGTACTACTTACCACAGAAATTTCTTCAGGCCAGTTAAACATGCATATGCAAAGCAAAATATAGGAATGGTTAGCTCCTTTGCATTGATTACATCTTGTTATTTATCATACTTTCTAATAGATACTTAAGTCATGCCATAGCTACATTGTTCTGTGCTTTTGGACACCTCCTTCATATGCACCCTTCTGTGTTTTGAATAAAGCACACTTACATCTTCTGAACTGTGCTGTCTTGTGCAATTAAGCCAAACAATCTGTGCTATGCTGTCAGCTGACAATATCAGCACAACATGCTAGGCAGGTTATCAGTTGGGGTGCAGGAGGTATGTCTGAAAAACTACCTTCAAAAAGCAGTATGTTCTCACTGGCAGTATTAAAGGTCTATTTACACAAACACCTACTTTTTGTCCATCTGACTTCAAATATTGTCATGCCTAAGTAGTCCTAAACTGGCATTCTGGGCTGTAGACTCTAACTATGGATGCAAACACAATGAAGTACTCAAACAAAAAATAGAGGGAGGAAGGGGAAAGCCTAACACCATGCAGCAGTTTATACTTCAGTATAAGCATATCTGTATATAGACACACCAACATATATATAAAAATTAGACAATTATGCAATGACTTTAGTGTATTTATTTCCAAAATTTAAGAACTACAATTTCCATTTATTTGTGCAAGTTAAAATATTGATGTCTTCTGATGAGAAGTATTACATTGGTAAAGATGGTTATAAATCAGATCCACATTCATGTGGATCTTATCTGACAAATAATCAAAAATGTGGCTGCCTTGGTGGTGACAGAGAGTAGGAACTGAGTATTACCTCCTGAGTAATACCTGAGTATTACCATGACTACCTTCAGAGGAAGTACTGACACAAATGGTGTTTCAGTTTTGTCTTGGTATTATAGATTTTCTAATCTGATACTTTCTTTTGTGTGGATTATTTAGGGACTAGGAGTACAGGAGCGCTGCAGCATAACAGGCCTGCTTTTTCAAGATGAAAAAGGCTGCATTGTTATAAAAGCTCCTGGTTAATGCCAAAGATAAGTAACTGGCAGCTGGTTTCAGAAATAAAATAGCTTTTCATCAACTTACATAACAAAATGTCTTATTGATAATGCAAACTGAACTTTAAAAGGGAAAAGGAAGTTCAGTTTATCCTGTCCCACAACCGCCACATGTAGTTTCTCACTGTAGGATGACACCTATAAATAAATTATAAAATTGAGTAGATTGTTTAAAAGGACACAAATTAAATGTAAAAATGAAGATTTTTTTTTTACTGATGGACAAGAAAACAGGCCCTTATAAACCAATCAGCTCATTGAAATTTAATACTCTCAATGAAAATAAATGGATCTGTCTCTTTAATCTCTTTAATAGGCAATGATCCAGTTGCATTCCCTAAGTGGCTCAACTCTTATGGATATTGAGAAGTTAGGACAGCTCAGTTTTTCTCCACTGTTAACTACCAGGACCTTACTTCACATATGTAGTTTCACTGCATGTTACCTTAGTACAACAGACATCAAAATCTTCCAGAGAGTCTGGAGGAGGGAGGCATATGGGTAATTTACAGACAAGGTGGCAGAATAAAATAAGTAGGATGACTAAAATAATAAAGATCTTATCTGTACCAGATTGGCAATTAGCTAAATTTAAAAAATACCTTGCTGGTACATTTTTCTGTTTAGGAGCAGATCCAACAGTAGGACTTAGATAGCTGTAAATTATTTACTTCAGTGTTTGTCAGATATGTGGCCTCTGAAGTGGAATCCAAAAACTTGTTATGCACTGAACAAGTCCAGTACTTAATAGGTGTAAATTGCTTCAGAAAAATAATTCATAGAGCTGAATACTAGAAAGCCGTAATGGAGAAGATAAACAGACCCAGGGGAAAAAAAAAAAAGGCGGGGGGGACGACAACTCTGAGTTCGAGACTTCCTCTCCCAGGAAAATCTTGTTACTTAAAGCCAGTAACTTTAAATGGAAAGAAATAAAACATTCTAGAAAACAGGGACTTGAGTTACCTAAGAGTCCTAGCCGCTAAACTAAAGAGTCATATTCCCCGATAGATACTCTACTTCTGGTGCCAGATCTTGGGAATCAGATACACATGCAAATTAATAGAGCTCATTAAGTTACCTTCTATCAGCTGAACCATGGTAACCAGTCTGGGGTACTCTTCTCCTGTGGCAAATGAGAGATAAACACTCAGTAACTCACACCTGGTTTCTATACTTCGTGCGACTTAGCTGCTTGCTTTTCAGGCCACAACAGTGCAGGGCATACATGCTGTACACATATTCTTCACTGGTGCCTCTGTTAAAAAAACCCAAAACCAACAAACANCGCGGCCCCTTCCCCGGCCGTCGGGGCTTTTCCCGCTTCCCGTCTTTCTTTCTGTCCCTATGGAGCAGCTACCCCCGCCGCCCGACCATGCCTAGGAAAGCGGGGAATGGGCAGCTTCCCTTACCCGATGGCTGGGAGGAGGCGAGGGATTACGACGGCAAAGTCTTCTACATCGACCACAACACCAAGCAGACCAGCTGGATCGATNTACAAAACCAAAGACACTAAGTTTAGGTACTTCCATGGTTAAAGAGGGGTTGCCATTTGTATTTAAATTTTGAACTCAAGTATTTTAAATATCGAGGTCCTTATCAGGAACCCTTGAGCCTTACTGGAGTTTAGCGAGAGTTCACAAGGATGTGAAAGGAAGGTTAGCGGGACCAGAACGGCTGGGAGAGGGAACTCGACACCGCCCCAACTCAGGGCATGGAGGCAGTGGCAAAGCTGCCTTTTCCGGGGGCATGTTTCCCGCACTCCCAGGGCCAGGACGTGCCCCGCGACAAAGTCTCCTGCGCCACCCGATGCAGGGCCGCGGCAAGTTCGCAGACAAAGAATGGGACGCGCCGGTGTCCGTCATGCCGGGGCGCTGCTGTCCCCCGCGGGCCGGCGGTGACCGCGGGGCTCCCGGCCCCGCCAGGCTGCGGGGAGGCGGCCGGAGGGCCCGGGAGCACCCGTCCCCTGCGGGGCGTTGTCTCCTGCCCCCACGCCAGCCAAGCCCACGGGCAAAGCTCGATGGAAGCAGGCGGGCCCCTCTTGCAGCCTTTCCCCCGCTCCTGCCCACCGTCCTACCCTACGCGCTGCCCCGCCGGACGCTTCCGTGCCGGATCCGCGGCCGCGGCCTGCCCTGCCCGGCCCGGCGGGCAGCGCGGCCAGGGTTAACCCTGAGGAATGCGGCGGGAGGAATGTGCATGCAGATGAGATGGATGCTAATCTCATGCTAATGAGCGGCGGCCGCGGCCGCCCGGGGCTCAGCCGGGCTCCCCGCGCCCAGACAGCAGCTGGGCTCCGCCGGCAGCCCTGACCCGCCGC
Source organism: Ifrita kowaldi (assembly GCA_013398055.1). Lineage (NCBI taxonomy): Eukaryota > Metazoa > Chordata > Aves > Passeriformes > Cinclosomatidae > Ifrita > Ifrita kowaldi. The sequence continues at coordinate 264,237 of VZRS01004550.1, forward strand.
CGCGGCGCGGGCGAGGCGGCAGCCCGGGCATGGTGGACTGAGACCCGGCCGCGGCACAGGGCTTCCGTGGGCTCCCGCGAGCCCCCGCT
>VZRS01004550.1:264521-289078 GCA_013398055.1 Ifrita kowaldi
GGGGTGCGCGGGCAGGGAGGCGGCGAGGCCCGGGCGGGGGGTGGGCTCCGAGCGGCCCCGCCGGGGCAGCCCCGGCGCGGAGGGACGGGCGGGGATGCGGCGGAGGGTCCCCTCTCGGGACCGGGAACGGGGGGGCAGGAGAAGCTCCTGCTTGCAGCCGGGCACACCGTGCCCTCCCTCCTACCGGCACGGGTACAGACTGGTTTCTAAGCCCGTGGCGTGAGTTGGTGTTGGGGCGGGCAGGGAGAAGCCTGTAGAGTTCCTCCCGGAGCGGCCGGGGGTCGCTGGCATTTGGGGACTTCCCGACAGGTACCAAAGTTTGCGAGTCCTTTCCAAACCGGAGGCGCTGGGTCCTCGCCCTCCCTCTCCCCGGGGCGCTGCGGAGAGGGGCCGTCTCCCCCCGCCAGGCTGGCGGAGCATCCCGGGCGCCGGGCCCTGCCGTGTGCCCCCCGCTCCCCCGGGCCCCCGCAGCGGTGTGCGGGGCTGCCGGGGAAGGAGCCGGGGCTGCCGGAGGCCGCGTGTGCTCGCTAGGCCTCAGCAAGCCCAAATCCGCTCAGCCCCCGGCAGCCGGAGCGTGTTTGCTGCCCCTCCCGGGGCTGAGCTCTGTAAAACTCCCGTGGAAGTGCTTCAGCCAGTGAAGTACCCTGCGAAGGCTGTTCGCCTCGGAGTCCCCGGCTGGACAGGGATGCTGGCTCTGTGGATCGGCTTCAATGACTGTTTTTAATAGCGAGATCACAGGCGCACAAGATACCTGTTGCAAAACGTATATTTTGTCCGAAGTGGTGCTGAAAAGTAATTTAACCCCAAAACATTGTGCATATTATGAAATACGATGTTGCAATTGAAAGCAGCGCAGTTCTATTATTAAAAAAAGAAAAAACCAACAAACTTTTAAAAGACATTACAAATTTATGAAACAAGGAGCACTGAATTATAAATGAAGGCCTTGGTTTATATTTCTCAGGTGAACTTAGAAAAGGTAGTTGAGAGGAAGCTTGCTGGCTGCAAGTTGCAGAGGGAAGTTTTGACGAGCATCATGTGCTGTGTAAGGCCTACTGCTCAGTCTTACTTGCTATAACAGCAAATTCCAGCAGTGGCAAACTTCATGCTTAAATTCCTCTGTACTTCACAACATGTTAATTACCTTGTAAATATTAGTGAGGTGATAACGTATACAGGACAATGTTATTTATTACACCTGGCATTCTTGGGTGATTTTTTTTTTTTTAATGCAGGTAGTATAAAACTTCTGGCTTTACTGTCTCTAGTAATAGTGGATATGAAGTTTTGTTTAGTTTTAAACCTTAGATGTGTGTTTTCAAAGCAGAATAGAACATAGTATGATTGAGGTAAAGCAAAATGTGATGTGGAGTGTACTTGTAATACTGCCTCAATGATTATACTACTAATTTAATTTTTTAATACATTCTGCAGTCCTGAAAAGTCCAAGAGTATTCGCATTTGCTGGTAAATTTTGAGTCTTCACTCTCATTAACAGAATAGACAGTGACGTAACACTTGTGTGTTTCCCATCCTATAGGGATGGGATAAATATTGTTTCATTAATATGTTACAGGTGAAAGGGAAACAAGTCCTGAGACTTTACTTCCTTGGATCTCATTACAGATTATAAAGACCTTTTTCAGAAGAGTAGTGTTTGAAATAATTGTTAACCTGTGTCAGTCATGCAAAACAAATAAGAAGGGATTTTGCCCTAGGTGCTTAAGAGAATCCATGCTTTAGTGTACATGGCTCAACTGTGAAGCTGAATTGCCTGCACTGAAGAGAGACTGACAAGCCCATTTGATGTGCAACTTGCAGTATTTGTATTTACAATATCTCTGTTTCCAGTCTGTGTTTCTATTGGTGACCTGTTTTGGAAAACCTAATAAGAAATAAATGAAAGTCTTGTGATGATTTTGCTTTAGATTCAGTTTTATCTTCCACATATTTAGAGAATATACATTTGGAAACCATACAGGACATAATTTGGGCTTGCTGTCAGAAAAGTTGAAAAGCGATTTTCCAAGTTTACCAATACAATAAATTCTGGGTTCATGCTGTTTGTAAAACTTACATTAAGTTGTCAAAATGAAGGTAGTGGATTCTAAAGAATGACTGAAAACACGTTGCCTTGTCTGATGATACTTTAGGCCTTTTTTTTCCCCCAGCTATTTCCTCTCATAGACATCATAAAGTTTTCATGATATAGCTGTGGAATATTATAGTACATAGGCTTCTAAATTGTTTCATTGGTAAAGCAAGTGAAAAATAGATAAGTTTTTATGGACAATATTCCTTCTGATGTTGTTACACTGCATTCCCTGGATGATTGCATAGAAAAGTCATGCTTGATATTCTAAAATAATTTTTGTCCTCTTTGATTTAGGAGATGCAAATACTGAAGACTAGTGCTGTGAGACATTAGCCATATGTTTGTAAATTGCCAGGTGTATTTCAGCACAGTTAGGAACTTCTTTGTTACTGGTTTAAAATATTCACATCTAGAAATAAGAGGACAGTTGAAAATGCCATATTTGAAAGCTTGTTGGAAAATTGTGTTTGTGGTTGTTGGGTTTTTTTAATATTTTTTCTCATGTTCTTTTCTAGACTGTTCTGATAGTACATGTATTTATTACTGCTTAGATGGTGCAGGTCTGTTAATATAATTATAGCCTTGTGTACAGCCATGGAAAAAAACTTACATCAGCTGCAAGCTTAGGACTCAGTTTTCAGTTTTGCCCACTTTATGTATCTGTATAATCCTACTGATGTTGGAGAATCTCACACTTTTAAGGGCAATAGTGACTTAGCTTGTGTTTTAGAAGTGTTGTGGAAGCTCGAGGGTCTTTAATGTTTTGCACTGTTCAACAGTGATTTTTCTGTTCAAACACTTACTGTTCTGTGCTGATTTGTTTTGAAGGCTGGTGGCCCAAAAGAGAGGGCACTTTAAGATATATGATGAGAAAGAGAAACATAAAGGCAAGAATGTGAGAGTTGTAGTAACTTTTCCACTCACTAAATACATAGATGTGATTTCTTTGTTTATGACTCCCTCAAGCTACAGCAAACTGGGAACTTGCTGGTCATGACAGTTCTGGAACTGGCTTATTGTAAGAAGGGAAATAGCCCGAAGTATCAATTGTATCCTGCTGCTACTTGATGAAAATATTAAAAGACAACTGTGGACTGAAGAGAGTGAAGCAGATGGAAAAGGGAGAAAGGGTTAGAGGAATACATAATTTTTTTTGAAGTTCCCTTGAAACTCTTTCAGGTTCTTGGGATGCTGATTAAGGTATTGCTTTGGGGTTTTTTTCCTGATAATTAATAGGGGCTTGGGGTGGGACAGGAATTTGAAGAGGAAAATTTTTCTTTTTTTCTGTCATTCAACACATTTTAAGTAGGCCTCATGTTTGTTATATTCCTTAGTGGAACCAACGGAATAATGCACCAAGGAGGAGTGAAATGGGAGATAGGAATTTCAGTAATCTGAATTTTTCAGCAGCTGGATGATGCTTGCTTTTCTTACCATAAATTCAGGGTTTCTCATGTCTGGGTTTCTACGTAATAAATAGTCCAATGCACACTGCTGATCACCATTGACTCAAAACAGATGATTTTTTTTTTATAGCCTGCCTAAAACGAGTTCTACATCACAAATTCTGAAGCTGCGAGTGATCTTCATTTAAATCTTTATCTGCACTCCTGTCCCACTCCTGTCAGTGGTAAGGAATGAGATGCTATGAAAACAAAACTATCCTTTCTGTTCTCACTTCGCTTTCCACTGAGGACTAAAATCTTTTAAAAATACATTTGTACATTTGAAATAGTTCATACTATACTCCTGCTAAAATGTTTCGAGAGTACTTGCTAACTGTATAACTAAGAAAGTGCTTGAGAAGCATTGGATGTGCAGAAACCAGAGAACTTTTTGAGTTAAGAGATTGTGAAAGAGTTTGCTTTGTGAATAGGGAATGCAGTTTCCATTGCTGCTTTCAGCATTTGGGGAGGTGAAAACACTACAATTTTTAGCATGAGATTCTGTAACTTGTGCTAGGTATGTCTGAATTGGAAAATTTACTAGGTTTCAGCAATTAAAGGTCGCTTGCCCTTTTTCCTTAGAAAAGAGGGGCAGTTTATTCCTTACCTTCTCACTGGAGCTTGCTTTCTCTTGTCCTGTGAGCAGCAGAGACTGTGAGGACTGAGGATACTGAAGCTGAAGTTATTTGAGTAGGGGAACTTTCATCCTGTCTCTTTCCTGGATACTACTGTAGCTCAGGGGTGCATGGTAAAAGACTTCCAGTCACAGCAGAAATTGGAGTCGTGTAAGACACTGGGCTTATTAAAGGTAGCAATTAAGAGGCAAGCCGAAACGGAATGACATGGTGAGAGTCATCATCAGAGACTCAAAAATACATTTGGGTTGATTCTTTCTTGCATGTAAGAAAGCTGGGCTTTGACAGATGAGTAAAATAATAAGTGTTAGTTAGTTTGGAAGGGATTGAGCTTAATTCTGTTTTAAGTGCTAACCTCAACATTGATGATTTAAGGTACCACTACAGCAACTACCTGATAAGGCCTTTCTTTAGGCTGCTGCTTGCTAAGAATGAATTTAATGGCAAACCATCACTGGTTTCTCACATCATTTCTCATTCCCTTCCTATCTTCCCGTCCCTTGTTTGCTAGTAACTGAGGAGGGAGTGAGGGTTTTACATTTTTGATGGTGTGGAGCTGGTAAATGATTGTTTCAACATACTTTGTGACGTTTGAGCCTTGATAAGCAATGGTCAACTTGCTCTTTTGAAAAATTAGTAGAGAATCCTTTGATGGCACTCCAAGGTGTGCAGCTTGCAATAATCCTCTAGTGAGATAGGGCAATATTTTTTCCCCAAATATCTTTTTCTTCCCTGTTTCAATCTGTAGTATCATTTGCTGGTTTTTATCCCTATTCTATATAATTTATTCCTGCCTCCTTGTCTGCTCGGGAATGTGTATGCTCCCTGTGAAACTGTCTAGTATCTCATTCTGATTTCAGTGACAGGTTGAGGACTGCTTTTACTTAATTGATCTATATATTTATTCAAAATAAAACCTATGATGCAGGTACTGAACATGCAATGAGAGACTAGCTGTGTCTGAAGTTCTGACATCTTCATTTGTTTATCCAGGGTAAAGCAGAATTCTAATATTGCAGTGCTACTATAGCTGTGATAGCATCAGACAGTGTTAAAATACAAAGTGATGGTGTATGTGGGTTTTTGAACCAGTCTGTCGTTTGCATAGGGCTGTGTGTTGTTGATCTTAGCATTAGTGAAAATGGCTGTGGTAACTCCGAGATAACACTTTTATTCTTTATTTCTGTGGGAGTGATAGAGCTGTACTGTGTCTTTCATCTTGGAGTATGTGAAGTTAACAAGTCAGGAAATGCTGCAGAGTATTTGCTTATGTGTGCAAAGTATGCACTGCTGGTCACAGCCAAGAGCTGTGACCTGGTATGTGAAGTGGGACAAGTGGTAGAGGCTGTGGTTTATCCAGGCCTGTGTCTGTAGTACTTGCCTACTGGAGCTATTTTGATTAAAACCTATCTTGACTTACAATACAGTGTTACAATAGTTGTCATGCACAACGTAAGACTTAATGAGAAGTTGTACATGTGAAGGGAAATAGCAAGAGTCAATGTATATATCAAATGTGAAAAATTATTTACAACTTTAGAGATCTGTGCAGATTGCATTAGGAGTACTTGATTTTTTTCCAGTTAAATAACCAGTCTTCAACTGTTTGGTTAAAATTCTGTGCTTTGAACATGATACTAAGATTATTCTAATAAGAGGACTTCTTTACTTCCACTTACTAATGTTTGTAACATCAAGAGATAAGTTGAATTTTGTGAAAAGGGTTTTGTTTTGGTTTCTTTTTCTTTTTAGCCTAAAAAAGTGTTATAGATATTTGAGATTTAACAATTAATACATCCCACAGATGACTGAAAACTGGACTACTACTCCTGGAAGTAATGGAAAAGATTGAAAATGGACAAACATAGTTACATACAGTAATATTTCTATGGTGATACACTTTCAGAAAGGCATGAATAGAACGGATGCTAAGATTCCACAACTGTTATACTGTGGTGTTTAAGTTCTTTATTAAGTGTTACTTAAGAATTTAAGTGACCTGGAAGGGAAATAGAAAAGTATTTCAGGAGGGCAAGGCAGCCTACTGAGTCCAGACTGGCATGGTTCTGCTTACATGTCCTCCTGCCACCAAAACTGACCCCAGGAAGTGATTTGGCTAAAATGAACCTGCTTGTTTTTAGGGTTGTTTTCCAGCGGAATCAGTGTGTTGTGTCACTGACTGGGTAGTAATGCTAGTGTGAGCCAGGAGGCAAGTCCAGAGCTGGGAGCCAAAGGGGAGAATGATGCTGTAGAAATCAAGATGCAGATCAATCCTAGTTGCCATGGAGCTATTGTCTTAGGTGTCCATTTCTTTTGTTGGGTGTCTCCATTGTTTTCTTGTGCATGTCTTTGTGTTCATCTTTGCTGGGTGAGCCAGTAGTAAAACTGTCAGATGTCCTGATGCTAAATATGTTTTCTGTCACCAAGAAACTTTTATGATGTTGCAGAATTTTTTACTGACCTTTAAAATGTTTGTTGCTGTGAAGCTTGTGTTGAAGAGGAATTTTGTCATTGCATGGTTGCAGAATTAGTTGATTTTTGGAAATGTGCTGCTGTTGACAATGTGCTTATGAATAGCTAATTTCTGCTGTTTATGAAAGTAGATAAGAACTTCTTTGACTTTGATGCATTTTGTTCCTAATTATTCATAAAATGTGTTTTATGCTCTGGTGCGCAGTGTCTCACCAGAATGATGGTGTAATTCAAGATTTTTAATGTCTTATTGTGTGAAGCAAACTGGAGCCATTTGTCTTCATGCATTTGAGGTCATCATCTGTATGGACAGATTGACTTGTCCTTCATTTGGAAGGAGCAGCTACTGGCTGAAAAGGGGAGTTATACAGTAGTTGTGGTTTTCCCTTTTGTGTTTCTTGAGTAACTTGAAGGGATTTGCATTGCGGGTGTAGGGTTTAGGTCTTTTTAAGTAGCACATATTGGATATTGATGAATACTATTGCTCTTCCCAGTGACTTTTTCTGTGCAAAACCATTAATGATGATGAAGTTCCTACCTGCTGAAGTCAATCTCTGACTCCTGTTTCTAAAAGAGCTTCCTGGGGGAGAGATTAATTTCCCCCCTTGTTTAAGCATACTTTTAAAAAGCTAATTTGCTTTTGGAATTTTTTTGTTGGTTAGGACTTGTGGGCTAGAAGCAGTCTGTCAGTTTATTCTGTCAACTGAAACAATCATTTGCATCTTATAGAACAAGATCAGATGCTGTCCTTTGAACTTGGAAACTGTTTGTACTTGAAGAAAGGCAACTTTATCTCATCAGCTCTGAGTACATATTGTATTCAAAGTAATTGTGTGTGTATGTAAAGACACATTATCTTGGGACAGCAAACTTGATCTTCTGTATACTCATGTTGTGTGGAATACAATATTTCAAGTTGGACCTGCTATGATATGTCTGCTATTTTTCTCAATTCGTGAAATAAAACTTCAATCTTTATTTGAAAAACAAAAAGAACAACCTACTGGAATGCCTTCCATAATATGCTGATTGATCTGGTAATCATGCTTTCAGTGTCTAGAAATACCATTATGTTTTTACTTTTGGTACAGGGGGAAAGATCTAGAAGAATCTGTATCTTAACTAAACTCTGTGAGGATACTCTTTATATTAGCAACTTTCTCCTTTTGTTAGTGAAGGAGTAGTACTTTACACACCTATTGTTTCTTTTTAAAGTACTTCCAAGTGCTAAACTGTAGTCTTGTCCAGATAAGCCCATTTTAAGGCTTGCAGATCTGACCGGTGAAGATTTTGTGCTCTGATTCAATGCCTGGTGCTTCGCTCATTAGAGCTTACCTCCCTCATGGAGCTGGGAATGTCTGCCTGGGAATGGGGCTGTTTTTAATCATATGGCAGATGAACTTTTGATAGTCTGCAAAATGTGTACAGGCACATCATGCCATATGGCAGAAAATATGCCCAGTGCATGATGAATGTCGCCTGCCTTTTTGCTAAGTGGCAGGCGTATGTCTTAGTGGCATCTTGTCAAGATGGGTTTGACCAAAGCACAGGTGTCCCCTGTCATATAGCTGCATGGCAGTGTTTTTGTTGGGATCACACTGTGGAGGAACAATTCTGGTCTCTTCTGCCTGTTGCTCTCTAGGACACTTCTGGGAAGGGTATTTGCTATGTCATTCTCTTAATGCTTCCAGAAGAGGAGGTACGACCTACTTTGGCTAAAAAAGTGGGCATTTTAACATTGCTTACTGTCTGTGATGGACTGCAGAAAATTGTCAGGGAAAGACATTTATTTATTCTTGATGGGGAAACAGTGGGATGGTTTTTTTCCTTTGTCTGGTACTGTCAATGTTTAAACTGCAGCGTAGCCCAGAAATGTCTGTCTCGTGAGAGGCCATGATGATCTGATCGACAAGGAGTACTCTTATTCAAAGCCTGGTCCCTTCATTCTTAATGCAGATTTTCTTGATCATGCAAAACACCTCTATGCAGACTTACATTGTTTTGCCTCTTCACCGATGTTAACAAAATGTCTCTGTGAAAACTCTTAATTCATCTCAGAAGTAACCCTGTGCAAAATTTGTTGGTTAAAAACCAGTTTGTGTCAGAGGCAGAGATGTGATTCAGATTTATGTGGTAGATTTTTGAAATGCTGTTATTAGCCAATTAACTGTATTTTTAAAATGCTGTTATTTAGCAAGTGATTAGAGTGTCATCCTCTGGTTTGATTCATGTTAATGAGGTATTCTGACTGTAGCCTGACTCTTGTAGAGCCTGACCAAGGGGTTGCTGGTTTTGGCTTCTGTTCCACAAAGTATGCAGCAGAGACCAGTTGTCAATGGCGAAGGGTTTCTAGAGCAGTAAGGCTGAAACAGCTGGGACGTGAACTAGTGAGGGAATATTTGGATGTTCTTAGTTTTGGGAAGGCAATGGGAAAAGTAGGACATGTAGTGTATCTAATGGACTTTTGCTTCTGTGAAATAGTCTGTGGCCACTGCTGCTTATGAAGCTTCTTTGACTTAGTCTTTGGTGGGTTCATAAGAGGTGTTTGTGATATAAAGTTTCCTAAGTGACATTTTTGTTTCATAGATTATCCACCACTGAAGTGTACTTCTGTTGTCATATGTGTGTTGTTACTTGGGATGTGATTTAAATTTTAAGACATTTTGTCTGTCCTGGGTTGCACTGTGAATACCCAGCTTGAGGTATCTCTGTATAGATACATTGTTTCTTGGTAGAGCATGAAGTAATCTACTTTTATTTTTAAATTATTTTTTAAGAGAGATGGCAAACATCCTATGAGAAACTCAGGAGACTTCAGAAGTTTAGGAGCTCAAATTTCATATAGGAAGCATTTTCTCAGTAGAAATGTATTAACACATTACTTGTGTTCTTAATTTATTATTAAAACTGTGACAGAAGTCAGGGTCTGCCTAAGGGCTCTATGAGACTCAATTATGCTTTTGTGTACTCTTGGGAATGTACTCCCATGGGTACTTAAGACAACTGTCCATCCTAATCTGATCCCTCTATTCCCAAGACCCATACAATGTATATTCAGTATAGTCACATGTTACAGAAAAGGAAAATCAGGTCTGTTTCAGTTCATTCTGTTAATGCTGTGTTAACATGTCCTCATCTTGTACAGCAATTTGTGATACATTCTAAATTATGACCTTGCAAATGTTATTTGTGACTGTATTTTTTCTGAGGTTTATTTTAGTTACATTGCCAGTAATGGAAAATTTTGTTGTGTGCAGGTTCTGACCCAAATGGTACTTTGGGTCTTTTTTGGCTTGAGACTTCTAATGTGAAGTGCAAAGACTTGCAGAAAGCCCCCCTTTTTCAGTTTGGATGGAATCGTACAGTGGAAACATACGATTGAATGTAGAGTTCTAGTTTGGAGTGCTATGGACTTCTCTCAGAAAGGTTTGCAAAATAAGTTATGGTATGAGTTTAAGGCAGAAAACTATTTAGTATTACATTCCAGAATGAACAGTGACAAACTGACAAAACTGGCATTGGAATGTCCATAGGGTTGGAGTAAGATTAAGAAAATTGGATAGTCCTCAGATGATGTGATCTCTGAGGGTCTGACTTGAACTTCACCCTTCTGAAGTAAGTTACAGTGTTCCCTTTAATTGATGGATTAATTAATTAATTGGTTTGAAATGTAGACATGTGGAGAAACCCCAGAAATCAATGTCTTTTCTTCTGTGTTTTCATGTCTTAATGTTGCTGGTCAGTAGGAGTTTTGTCAAAGATTTTCATATTTCCCACATTCTTTTGCAGTTTGCAGCTATGTTTTATGCAGAAGTGGCAGGCTGAGGTGGTGCTTTAGTGGGCTATAGCATGAGGAAGGATCATTTGGAATGGAAGTATAAAAGATTTAAAATATATTTGTCTTAAGCATTGAGGTGTAAATAAGAGAATGCAACTCAAGGCAGCAATCTGACAAGGAATGAAGACCTCTTTCTGTCATGTTGTGGGTATTGCAATGTTTGAAATGAACTGCTAACACATTTATGGTCATTCTAGTGAGTAGTAGAATGCTATGGATGTGAATAATCATCTGAAGCCTCTACAGGACATTCCTGAAATAGTGTTTAAATGACTAGAGATATTATGGGATGCAGGAAAGTATACAAATACCACAAGCCTTTTAGTCAGGCTAGTCTGGTCAGTGGTTTACTACTGCAGCAAGTAAGGCTTATTATGCAGGATTATTTAGTACACAGTAAACAGATGTTATGTTCAAGTTTCTGAACTCTGCATGTCCTTTTCTGGTTTTGGGTTTTTTTTTTGTCTCTCTTTTTGATAATCCCGAGGCTCTCATTTTATATCTGCTCTTGGAGAGAAAGATAGTGAACTGAAGTTTGAGGTTTGCTAAGGGGTTGTTGGTTAAGCAGCTGTTAGCTAAATTAATGATGCTATGGTCTAGAAGGTGGATGAATTGCTGATAGCAAAATGAATTATTATGGTGTTGTGGATTTTGGTTTTTGGTTTTTGCTTTTCTTGTTTGCTTATGTGGTTGTTGTTCTGGCTCGCTTGCTAGCATGACTTACAATGGTGTAAAATGAGCCACAGGCTTCTGTGCTGTAGCAGGTTGCTGATTTGCATTCAGGACCTGGCTGGCCTGTTGGCTCATACATGAAAGACATCAAAACTTTATTTTTCCAGGCAACACTATGGCAAGAAAATGAGCTTGGAGGACAAATGTAGAACAGTGAGGGATTTTTAATGCAAAACCCTTAGAACCTCCTGGATTTGATATTTCATGTATTTTTTTTCTTTTCCAGCCAGGTTTTGCTGAAAAATTATAATGTATCTTCTCTCTGGTCAAAGTCGTGGTGCTTAGTGTGGCTAGTATTTTTAAAAATGTATAAAGAGTGTTTTAAAAAAGAAACAGCAACAACAGAACAAACTCAAAAAAGTGCCCTGAAGTAATGTTCCTATAATCAACATTTGTGATTAATAATTTAATCAGTTTAATTATTTTTCATTTTATTCTGAATTTGGCTGGTGTCCTAGTTAGTTAAGCAGCTTCATCCAGCTGCCTGAAGTTCTTGAAACACTTTCACTGCACGTGTCTGATGTTGAGGCATGACAGTATTTAAAGAACTCGTCTTGTGGCAGAACTTATTGAGGTAATAGGTCATTGCTCATTCAGGTAATAGGTTTCTAACAGATCTTCTGAGAATAAACTCTCATAAATAGCTATTTTGTAATACTGTATTTGAAGTTTTTTAAAATGTCCAGTATTAGAACTTTGCCTGAATGCCCTCTTTTTACTTAGGTACAATAAGTACCCATCTGTTTAAGACTTGCAGAAATGCTTAAAGTTGATGTTGCACAGATGATGGACACAGTAACATTCAGATACCATGAAAGGCTTCATGTGGCCTCGATGATGTCCTGATGGGTATTTTGATTAAATAATAACTTAGTACTTAACTCTAAATGTGAGATGATTGGATACTTGTAAAAATTTTAAAGGACAAGAAGTTTAAAGAGTCCTGACTTAAGAATGGTTGCATCTAAACAGAAGTATGAGCACATACCTTGGAAATCCAGTCCCATGGTCACCTGAACTCTAGTCCTGACCATAACAGGTCAAAAGTCTCTTTTGGACCAGCTGATCCAGAAGTCAGCACTGAGAGATGGGAGCAGTACTTAACCAAGTTTCACTTCATTATAGCGTCTAGCAGCCCAGGAGGTTGGAAGCACTCTGAAACCACACTTTGCCCAGTTGAGATGTACCCAAAGAGTATTACCTCTCTATTTCTCCTTGGAATATCTCCTTGGCTGTGAATCAGCCTGACATCACTTGATGAGGAAGGTAAAAAGGAATATTTGGATGGTAAAATCTCTCAAAGTGCCCATTCCTATACTGTGTGATGTTTTGTCTTTTCAAGAATGTCTACACTGAAGTCATAGAATTCTGAGCAAATCAAGGAGCATATATAAGCTTCCTGCTGCTATGTACAAACTCATCAAGGTCCAAGTGAGGCAATTTAAGGACAAATTTTTTCCTCTAGTGTAAAGACCTTTGGATCTGCTGTAGAAATATCCCAAGAATATACCTGGTAATAGAAATCAGATATTAAGTTGGAAAACAGGGGAGTGGGCAGAGAGTCTGTGATGAATAACAGTCTTTATTTTAAAATATTTTTTAGATCAAAAGTAGCAAACACAAAATTTTACAAAATCCGTGTTTACTGTTCTATTTCAGAGAAACACATTAGTGAATTACTGTATTTCAATTCTACCTGTCTACTTGAGATATATTTGATTTTCATGCGAAAACGTTTATATGTTCCTTTCAGAGAATAAAATGGTTCATGATACAATATGATTGGGGCAGTATTTGGCTGATACTTGTCAGTTTGGGTGGTCTGATAGATGAATTTATGAAAGAGAGAAGTGAGTCTAGCAGACTCTGAAATTTTGATTTTGTGAATAAAATTTTGTACTAGTAAAGGCTGAAGGTGTTTCCCTTTCCATGTGTTGCTTCTGTTTGACACGCCCCTCTCAGTCATACGACATGTTTGTGCAAATTTGTTGTCAATCAGAGTAGAAGGGTTTAAAAGCATCAAGAACAAAGATGAAAAAGATCCCATTAAAGATCACAGCACAACAAAAGCTTATAGTACTTCTGCATCAGTGAAAAGTCAGTTTACCTTTTTGTATAAAAGTTATTATTATTTTGAAAAGATTAATCTTCTTGACACAATCCCTGAATGTTGTGGAGACTAAGGATAAATTAGATGTAGAATGTGTACCACATGAGTACTGATTTTGGTCTTCCATATAAATATTAAAGTAACAGCAGACAAATGATAATTTTTTTTTTCAATAGAAACCACAGTTATAACATGAAAATGGAATTAATACTGTTCATTATATTGAAACTGATGGGCCAGTATATAATCTGCATCCCAGAAGAGCTTTAAAAATGTTTGCAAATGGAATTGCAATTATTTACTGCATCAGAAAAAATATTGTCAGTGTAGCCTGGGATTTGTGGGCAAACACTGGAATAGGTTGCCCTGAATGTTTGTGGGCATGACTCAGAGCACCCTGGTCTGATTTCAGAATTGTCCTGCATTGGGCAGTATGTTGGACCAGATGACCTCCAGATGTTCCTTCCCTTCATTTTTCACCAGGCACGTGTGGGTAAATGTGGCTTTATGAGTGTTAGATCATCAGATTAACTAGACATCATATTTTGGAAAAAGATACTAGTTTTGGCAAGGTGAGGTGTTGATCTAATCTCTTTAAATGCAAGCAAAGTACTCATTACCCTACCCAACATGAAGTCCTTAATCCCAAACACCTGTGCCTTTAAAGGACAGATTAGATGATCAATTGGCTGTGGGACAAGGAGACTAAAATGTGCTGTATTGGAGTGGGAATTATGAGGGTAGTTGGAGTTTTTAAGTGCTGTTTAGCAGCGTAATGAGAGTAACTCAACCACTGTTCACTTCAGTAGTGTCTAAAAAGATTTAAAGCTTCAATTTGCTGTAGCTATCAATTCTACAAGCAAAAATACAGAAATTAAATTTCTTTGTCACTTTAAAAACCGACTCTGCTTTGTTTGGTATCAATATAGATCTCCAACACCCTGGAGTTACCATGTACTTATAATAATTTGAATTTTGGAATTTGGTGAGGAAAATATGTATTACATCTAATGATTGGTTTATTAAAGATACCTCTGTATGAGCTACCTTATTTGCAGTATAATGTTAAAGTTGCTACTAAATGTACTAGAAACTTCTTGTTACAATTTTTTTTTCTTGTTCCTTCAAATGTAACTTTGGAAGGGACAGCATTTTAAAGTTTGTTCCAGAAGGCACTTTGAGAGATGGATGATTGAAGAGAACTCTCCTGAATGGCACCTTGCTGTACTTCATAGATCATAACAGCTTTTATTCACCACTGTGATTGTTTTTTAAATTACTACCTGTGGATGAATACTTGAAAGAATTGGCCTGCTGGCTACATATTTGGTTTGATTGAGGGCTATCTTGAAGTTGCCTTTAAATTACATGGGGTTCTTGATGATCCTAGCATTTTCTAATCTTTTTTTGTACTACACGGTTTGTTTTGTTTCTTAAATTCTTGCAATTTTAGGAAGAATAGTAATTCTATCTTAATTTATTTTTTGTTTTAAAAAAATATGTCATTTCAAGCTAAGATGTACAGAAATGCTTCTTTAGCAAATGATAGTTGCTGCTTATTTCGCATCATTCTTTCACTGGAAGTCATAAATTATATAATGAATAATTATTATACTAATAGCTGCTGATGGACTAGAAACTGTTTAATTTATAAGAGATACATTTGTCAGAGGGGTAGCTCCAAGTGACATCCATAACAGTGGTGTACAAAAGCAAAACTGCTTTAATAGTTTATTGAAAATATCAGTAACCCAGTAGCGTGTTATGTGGACATTTAATTGAACTGTCACTAATAAGCCAGGCAGAAGAAAAGGGAAAAAATGAATGTCTGAAGACAAACTGACAGTTGAAGTTGGTTAAAATGTTTAAATAAACATTTTTTTTTTCAGAAGTTACAGTGTTGGTAAGTCTGCATAAAACATTCCATTCTTCTGTTTTGATGAAAAATTTGTGTCAGAGGCTCTTTTGGGAGTGTAAAAACTGGGAGTATTTTATTGCTTGTTAGCCAGTGTAGTGGTCAGGAATGTGGAAAAGTCAGATTCCAATCCCTTTCCTGAGTCAGAATGGCTTGGTGCTATTGAAAAGCCATCTTTCCTGAATGAATGAGATGGAAGAGGTACCTGAGCATCCCAGTTCTGTTTCCTGAGCTGCCATAACCCAAGGCAACAGGAAAATCCAGTTTTCAGTTTTGGAAATGGATCATTTTGAAAAACTTGAGAGGGGGAAAAGCAGACAAATAAACAAAACGAAACGATGCTGTAGAAATTCCTGTGGAATGTATTCATTGTCCCTAGATAGCGTTGAGAGGTGTGCCTGCCTCTAGAAACATTTAACCAATCAAGTACTGTCTGTGATCTGTGTAAATTCCTCTCAGATTTTCATCAGCTGCAGTTCCCAGCTTCGGCTGCTGCGTCCTGAGTGCCCTCTGTTCCTAGAATTTGATCTTTTCTCTTACATTCAGGAAATAGCTTGAGCAAATAAGCAGAAGATAGGAGTATGACGAAAAGAGGGGGTTTTAGCCTGTTCAAATATATCACTCCATCTGTGTGAATAGTATGGAAAAAATAAAAGGTAGGTAAGGGTGATGGCAGCAGGAGAATGCAACATTTTTCAATGCTCTGAAATCCTCAATACATTTTTAGCTTGCTGGCAGCTTAACAACACAACTAGGATTGTTAGTGACTGGCAGAAGGAGCACAATTTGTGCTGGACGGTTCTTGTTAGTTCTGCTTTTTGGGCCACAGCAGCAAAACAGAAGGAACAAAGACATAAAGGTCAGGGTGTTGGGGTGTTTAAGTCTTTGCATTGTCTTAGTGGGGAGTTTGCAGGCTACAAACATCTCCCCTAACCTCAGCTGAGGGATTTCCCTGACCTCTCTCTACCTCATTCTGCACCTAGTGACTGCAAATCATGCTCTGCAAAAAATACTCTGTCCCACTTTGCTCTTCTGACAGACAGACTTGGCAGCCTTTCTGCCTAGCATGGGTCTCACAGGAGCAGCATGCCACATGAATCTTCTTGCCTGTGTCCCTGCTGTCCCTGCAGTTATCCATTCTGCAGCACACTCTTGGATACAGCCATTCATAAGTATTTGGGCCATTTATAAAGGGCTTTGGTTATAGCTTAAGCATAGTAAATGTCAGTACAGTAAAGGCCCTTTGGACATCAATTAAGCTTCCTAGTCAGGTTTGTGAAAGGAAGAGATTTTGTCTTCCCAAAGCCCCATGAAAGAATCAAAAATGCCATAGCCTGCTTTTTTCAGCTGGCACAGTGGATTGCCATGCTCCATCAACCAGACTAATTCTTTGGCTGCCAGTGAGGGTCACCAAGCACTGCTGCTTCCTTGTGTATCTCCCAGCAGCTGGCTTTAGAGGGACAACAGGAAGAATAATCCGGGCATGGAAAAACAAGGAGATAACGCTCTATTTGTTTCTGTTGCACAAGGCCATGCATTTCTTCTGCAGGTTCTTGTCCAAGAATATGGTGTCATTATCAGAAGTTACATGTGGTGGTGGTTGGGTTTGGGTGGGCTTTTTTTCTAGTTATTAGGATTCCAAATAGAATCTGTGTGTCTGCTGGTATGAATGGATTATTGAAAGCAGCAGTCACTCTGAGACAGAATGTGTATGTGTAGATACAGAAATGCAAACAATTACTGAAATACTGTGGTGTTAAAAAATGACCAGTACTGTTTCTCCCCTGGTACCTGTAGACTGCTCTGGTACCATTTGGTAGAGGTCTCTAGCTCTTGTTGCTATTTATGTGAGTTTATGTAAACCAAACCAGAGACCTTGTTACAATCTGTTTGTTGCAAATACAAATGATAGAAGTACAATGACTTTAATATAGAGAAAGCAGTATGGTGAAGGAGAGAAAATGTGATGGGCAAAATGAAATCCTTTTTGTATCTTTGGCATGAAGCAGTGAAGTCAGCTGAAAACACAGGACTTGGACTCTTTCACCTGGACTTCTAGTAAAGAGCAGAGTTTTCCCACTATTTCTTCAAGGGAAAAAAACTGATGAAACACAGAAGTTGGGTTGGGAGAGAATGAAATTACCATGTACTGAACAGTGAAGAGCTATGCAGATCATGTTTAAGAAGGAATGCAAATGCTTTATTTTATTGCAAACCCTGCCTTGCTTCCTTTTTGTTTCGACCTACAAAAGTTCAGTTCTTCATATCATGGCACAGAAAGAGATGTTTGTTGTACTGACAACGCAAAGCATGATTTGATCAACTCATAAGTGTGTTAAAAATATTTTGAACCAAATGTAAAAGAATGGGGTTTTCATTAAGCAAGCATGTAGTGCTGATGATTAACTTCTACCTCTTCAAGGACTTGACAGAAGATCAGATCTCTCTTTTAATGGTTGATTTAAATCAATCATTATTCTGTCCAGCACAATTCCAAGCCCACCTTTGAAAGCTCTTCTGAGAATTATACTTCCCCACCCGAAGTTATATCTGCCAGATCAGGAAATTCCAGCTTCTTCTCTTAAATTTACTAGGGAATCCCTGGAGCTTAAAATTCAGAAAACAGATTTTCACTGGACTGTGAATAATCACTGTCCTCTCTTTCTTCCCTAACTTCTTCACATACTTTCTAAATTAGAACTTTAGCCATGCTGAGTGCCTGCAGATAAGCTAAAAAAGAATTGCATGGACTGTCACGAGCTGGGAAATCTGTCCTCTTGTTAGTCAAACTTCATGCTCATACGCATTCTGACTGAATGTTAATTTTCCTTGTGTTTGTTTTCTTTACATAGCATACTGTAGAGCATTGAAATGTATGGAGACACCCAATGGAATTTTCAACAGATTAGAAGTTTGACTCCTATTTAATTACAGCCTGCCTACTTTTAAACTTCCCAGTACTTCTGGAAATTGTTTTAGATGACTGATGTTTATAGGATGAGAGTGAGAAGCCTAGCCTCCGAGTAGATACATTTTATTTTAAAAGCTTGAATGATACATGAAGTAATTTCCTAAAGGAACCTAAGGATATTATGTAGAATTGCAGGAAAAATAGTAGCATTAATATTTATGTTAAAGATTTTTCACAAAAGCAACTGATGTAGATTGATTTATGAGAGATGGTAAGAGCCTTCCATTGAGAAATTGAAAGAGAGTACATAAGTAATTGGATAGTAGAGATTTGTATCTGGACTATCTCTTAAGAGCAATCTTCTCTATTCAGTTTAAAAGAATAATAAATGGCAAATGGAGATGTAATGGTTATCTTGGCAAGGAGTGACTGTATTTCCACTGTATGAGCTAATGCTGAGGTTTTTTCATTACTCAAACTGTATAAAAACTTTACATCTAACAAAATACTGAAAGTGATTTTTATGAAGTATTCATTTAAAAATACTGTGTCTAAGAAATTCTAGAAGTCTGTGAAATTGCAGCTTCCTAGTTCAGCTGAATTTATTGAAGCATTGCTTATATGGCAGCTTGCCTCTTACAGTACAAAAGATGTGTACAGTGTGGGAGATTACCGTTAAATCAATTGTTTGTGCTTAGGTGCTGTTTTTCTGTGAAAGTGCCTCTGCTCAGTATTTGAGACAGCATTGTCGGTTTTTGTGTCATTAGCAATTGTTTTTAAACTGTCTCCTTATGAGCGCCTCATTAAGGAGCTAGTTTGGACTAAAACAAAAGTCCAAATGGCTAATGTAAAGGCTCTCAGAGAAGGACAAAATATTTTGTTGATTTTGTTTTGGTAAACATGACAAAAGTCAGGTAATTAAAGTATTAATCACATACAAAGTTTGCTTCTAGCCTTGTCCAAGGCAAGGCTGCCTTTGACTTTGGTGTAGATATTTCCTTGGCTTGTTCTGTGAAGTTTTGTATCCTTTGCAGGATTGGGCAATTAACTGATTTACATTATTCTAATTTGAAATTCAAGTAGCCAGTAGATCAGGGTATTGGAATAAATAGAAATTTTCCTAATTGCTCAGGCATTTGCATTTCATAGTCCAACAGCAGCCAGTTAAGATTCATTGTTAGTCCAAAAAACCCTCAACCTACCAAAATCAGCCTCCTAACTTTCACCACATGAAAACTTTACAAAGCAGGTAAGCATTTCTCCAATTTTGCTTGCTTAGTCCTATCTGTCTGGTTTTGATAGCTAAGTCATAAGGAGGAGGAGGAGGTGGAATCATGTATGTTGCAGCACTGCCTGCGATCTCCATCAAGAGCCAGGGTTTCAGTGTCTTTTAGGAACTCTGTTGTTTCATGACCAATTCACATCAATCTGAATTCAGACTGCAAGTGGTTCCACCCTTTTCCTTGTACTGGCATTTTTACTGGTAGTGAACTGGTTAGGCAGCTGAACTGGTTAAAAAATTAAAAATTCAATTTCTCCTCCTAGTTTTTTTATTTGAACTGACTTACTATGGGGTCTTACAAGTGCCAGAGAAGAGGTATGAACATGTAGCATGGAAGAAAAGCAGAACTGTGACAGCCAGCTTTCCCCTGGACTTCCACCAGTTAGGTTTGTTGATGTTTTTGTTGCCACAGAAGATCAGAACTGGGTGCAGTAATTGAGATGCAGTCTAATGAGTGCAAAATAGAGGAGGTAATCACTTTTCTTGATCTATTGGCCACACTCTTGCTGATAGGGTAGGCTGTTGGCCTTCTCTGCAGCCAGGGCACTGGTTCACTGACAGCTCACTGCCCAGCAGGCCCCAGAGCTGCTCCCTAGCTGGTCAGTCCCAGCCTCTATTGCTGTAAGGGGCATTTGCTTCCTGGATGCAGGACTTTGCATTTGTTGCTGCTGAGTCTCTGAAGGTTCCTGTTGGGCTGTTCCTGTAGCCTAAGTCCATCTGAATGATGTTCCTGTCTTGACTGTGTTGATTGTTCCCACCCAGCAAGGTGTCATATGCAAGTCTGATGCCTTTTCCAAATCATTAATACAGATGTTAAACAGGACAGGTCCCTCCAATGGTCCACTTCTTACTGGCTTCCAGGTAGAATACAATATGTTGACCACTAGTCTGAAGAAAGTCAAGCCTGCAGGCTTGACTGTTGCAGGCTGCTGTTGCAAAACTAGGACAGATGAATTGGGACTGTGTTTATAATCAAAAGTGAAGACTAGCTATGACTTCTTTCTTACAGCTCAAGATGGAACTCTAACTTGCTAGTCTTTTGACTAGGTTAGCTTTCCATGGTTAGTGAAATTCAGTTTTTGACCATATATTATTTGCCAGAAATGGGATTCATGTAAGTCTAAGAAATGTCAACTTGAAGAAAGGCTTCTAAAACATTTTGTGACTGTAATTCAACACAAGCGAAAAAAAAAAAAAAGAAGTTAGGCAAAACTCTAGTGATTCATTATAAAAATGTTCCATAACTAAATGCTTATTAAATAAGAATACACTAAAGGGACTTCAAGAATATTTTTGCTTATGAGTTGCGATGCTCACAGTATTCTCTGTAGTAAAGACAGTTTTAAGAATACTTTCTAATAAGGTTCAGTTTGAAGTATGTGCACAAGACCAAAGTATTTTTCTTCTTGTTTTTTTTCCTCCTGGGAAACATTCTCTTCACTTTCACTTTGTATATTAACTCTTAAGATTTGTGCATTATGTGTTCCTCTCTGTTGCCAAAGAATAATGCTGCTATTTTAGTAGCTATCTTGAAAAGTATCACCTGTTTTGGTTGGTTGGTTGTCTTTTTATTCCTTAATGTAAAGGTCAGCAGATTCTATGTGGTGAGAGTCCTTTTTTTAAAATTTATTTTCAGACGCAGTACTCTGTCTGACATAGTTTCTGTCTTTTGGAATTCCAATTTGCAGTTGTAACAGCCTTGGGAAAGGAAGAAGTGGCAGATTTAATTCATCCTTCTGCATGTGGTAGAAGATGAGTGAATTTAGATTAGGAACTCCAATAGGAAAATGATTGTATCTGGAATATCATATTTACTGTCACTGTGAATCTGTTCTTTGTAATTTTTGTCAAATCTGTTTCTGAAAGCAGTTATGAGTTATCAACAAAATGCAGTGGCAGTAAGGTCCAGCTATGACTGTGTATTGTGCAGAACTTTGTTTTGAGCCTGCTCTTCTGTACTTTCCATATGTGTTTCTTGTATCATGAGAAGCAGAGTAAGTGCTGCCTGTTCAATTCATGTGTTTGGTATATCCACTCTGTGAGCAACTACCACGATGAATGACATTACCCTGTTCAGTTGTGTTACATTCTGTACCCTGATTGCCATTGCCCACTCCGTATGTTGGTCTGTAGTTTTACATTCAACATCATGTTGTGGTGCAGAACTACAAGGGCTACCAGAGCTGAATGCAATATTTAAGGCTTTTTATATTTAAGGCAGTTTTATATAAATTGTGTGGTGGTGTTTTCTGGTCTGTTTTATTTTCCTCATAACTTGTAAGTAAGCTGTTTGGCATTTTGGCTTCTGCTAAATGTTCACCTGATTCAAAGAGAGAGATCCATGAGATCCATGAGAGTTGAATGACTTCTTTAGTGGTGTTGGCAAAAATAATTGATGTCTCTTAGTCCAGTACAGCGCTACAAAATCTCCTCACAGATTTTTGTAAAAAATCTACCTCCTTTTTTGAGTTTTAAGTGTTATCTTAAGCAACTGAATATGAAAATGTGCAGAATATGTATACATGTGCATTGTAGTAGTCTCATCTTCTTTTCCCTTCTCACAAATGCTTTCACCTTGGAAGACAGGACTCGTAAAACATGGCTGTTACCTACTCATAAGCATATTTTGAATATTGTTTTGATGTTTGTATGCTTATTTGAAGAAATGGTAATTTACTCTGTGCTATTAGCAACCACAAATAAGGACAAGGTTTTAATATGTCCTATGTTCTCTGAAGAAATGATTTACGCTTGTTTAGAATAATCTTTTTAAATCAGTGATGCAAACTCCTCATAAAGCTGAAGGGAGTGCATTTTCATGTTTGGGAAAGGTAGGCAGCTCTATTCAAGTCTGGTAAGTAGAGCATTAGCTCATCTGGAAACTCCAGGTTCTCTTTTACAGTGTCTCAGAGAATTCCTCAGCAATCTTTGCAAATTACTGCCTTGGAAGTGTTTCCTCTGCTCTAAACAACTTTGTGCCAACTGCACTTGGTAAAGAGGGATGTGTGACAAGCAATTGGGGGTAGAGGAAAGGGTTATAGGGGTTTGGGGAAAGGGAACCAAAAAGGATAGCTGACCTGAAAGGGGTTTAGTCAGCTTGATGTGAGAAGCAGAATTTCTTTTTTTTTTCTTCCAATATAAGGCCATGCTTCAATAAACTGTGTATGTGCTGCATTCCTGCTAGGAACTGCTAGAAAATTTGCTGCCTCCATTACAGGTTTTGGGGTGTTTTTTTTTCAGGCAGTTTCTGGGAGTGGGTGTGTGGGAAGGAAACAGTAAAATTAGGTGTTTCCTGTTGGATAATTGTTACTTATTTCCCATTCCTCAAACCTTGCTGCCACTGGGAATAAATTTGATTTAAAACTTGAAGTCAATTAATATTGTGAATAAAGAAATGTAAAAACAGTAGAGATGCTGAAGGAACTCTGCATTGATTTTTTTTGATAGAACACTGTTTTCTGAGTATCTCAGAGTATACAAAGAAGGGCAGTTTAATAAAAGCATTACAAACTAGAGTTCTTCATATTAAAATTATTAGTGGGAGGGATTAAATGTAGGCCAGAACATATATCTGAAATCTTCTTATACTTACAATTTTATGTTGCTGTAATCTTACAGTACCCTGGCACTTCATTGTCTTGCACTTTAAAGTTCAACATTAGATCTGTATGAAGCAAACATTCACTACAGCCCTTACTCGTTAGTTCATTTTTGTGCAGTTTTACTAATATGTGTCAGCCCCTGACTTCCATTACTCTGCTCTTAAGAATGATTTTTCTAGAGTCTCTCATCTGTGAAAACAGCTGAGATTGAGGGATGTTTTTGAACCATTTGCACCAAGGGTTGGCAGACTTTGTTACGATCTCTTACTAACATTAAAATACAAATATATTGTCCTTTTTCTCTTAAGTGTTATGCTGCTTGCAGTTTTATAAAATCGGTGCTGTGTTTGTTTGTTTTCCATGTAAAAATAGTTAAAACATTTTTAAAGATTTCTTCTGTGGCATCTGGAAACAGTTTACCAGAGACCAGAGATCAGCCAAGTGATTGTGTGCCATTTGAGCTCTGATCTAGCTCAGTCTTTTTGCAACAGGAGCTGCATTATACTGCAAAACACAGAAAGTTTAGTGAAGTATGCATTGAAGATTGTTACAAGTGGTTGGATGAGAAGCTGGACTTGAGACATGAAGAACTCAGTATTGAGAATAACAGAGTGGGGTGCTCTCTCCTGTTGGGTGCAGTTTTTAGGTCTGTAACTGAATTTACAGAGACACTGGGCACTTAACTCAAGTCCCCTCTTCCCTACTTCTGGCATGATTGGTATACTTGGCTGAAGTGCTTCACAATGCTGAAGTCAAATGTTTGTGAGGTTATCTGAGATGTTCAGATGGATCATACTTTTTGAAAGTGCTTATCCCAGATTTTGTTTCCTGCTAAGGAAATTGGTACACTCCTGCTGACTTCAGTGGGAGCAGAGTTAGGCAAGGAGGGTCTTTAAATATCCTCTCTATAAATCCAAAGGTCCCTTACCAGTGCAAGCATTTGTTTGGAGGAGAAGTGGAGTTCACAGAACAAATTTTCAAAATCATTTTCTGTAGCTGTTGAGGTGAGTAGTGGGATGATTTGGACTAGTGTGTGCATCAAATTACAGAAAGGAGGAAGGGGGAAATTAGAGATTGGGAAGATCTTTTAATGCTGATGTTAAATATGATAATTTTCTGGGTTTTGACTGTGTTTCTTCTTTGAATTACATTTCTCTTTCTCATATTTAATTATCACAATACAAAAATGTCCTAAATTTAATCCTAACAATATGCCATAGAGTCTGCTTTTGATACTTTGTGCCAACAGCCAAGCTGACAAATCATTGAAATCAACAGAATAAATGTTTTAATCCTCTATCATAAGTGTATCTGTTTTGATTAATTCCTAATAAAGTATTCCAGTCTATAGACATTTTCTACCTGTAGTTTGTTGTATCATACTTCTATTAGACAGTAAGCTTTTGGGTACAGATGTTGCTCCTATTTGCATGTGGAAATTACGGCAGAGTTTGTGCCATTTTTGAATTTCAGGAACCAATGTTTGACTGGATTTGTTGTGGTTTGTTTAGTTTTGGTTT
>VZRS01004550.1:289152-424472 GCA_013398055.1 Ifrita kowaldi
TTTTTGTGGTTTTTTTATTTTTTGGTTTTTTTTTTTTTTTTTTCCTTTTCTTACCTTGAGTATTCCTAAGAGTACATCTTCCTACTGTAGAAGAATATCTGCCAGCAAATAGATAAAATGAAGAGTGGAGTGGTACAAGATAGGTAAAGGAAAACATTTTGAAGTCAAGTTTGCGCACAGAGATTGTAGGATCGGGAACACTTAAAATTACTGGAAAAATAGCATGGTGTTTATGGAATTAAATTAAAACCAACAGCTGAGTTTGCTAACAGTGCTGTCAATTGATGACGTTTTCCCTCTACCAACAGTGTATGGTCATGTATATATAAATAACCTCCAGCACCACTGCACATAATAGCCTTTTCATAATGTCACTGCATTTGAGCTTTCCGGGGGAAGGCACAAAGGTCGTATCATTGGTTCATGGCTGTGGAATTATCCCTGTGCTAGGGTATGGTTATCAGACATTCCTCACATTCCAGGTGTCTAATATTATAGTGCTTACATGCCAGTGCAGGACCAACTGCTGCGTCAAAGAAAAACGCTGGGGAAAACATTCATGGTATTACCCATTTCCACTTCTCTGTGGCCCCCTTCCCCCCTAACCTTTCCAAATGTCATCTTTGCATTGAACTTGGCAATGTTAAACAGATAAATTAATTACAAATAGTGATTTGGTTGGAGGTTTTGCCCTACAGAAACAAATAGCTGGTATGCTGAGCTGGAAAATATTGGTTCTCCTTTTCACTTTTCATACCTTCAATGATGAAATGATGTGGCAAAATGTATAGCTGTGTTCAGCGTGGGGTTTTTCTTCACTGATGGCAATTGTTAAGTGGAAAGCCAAAACAGTTTATCATAATCAAAAGGAAAAGGAAACAAAAAGCAAGCCAGCAGGCAGTTTGACCTGGTCCTGCAACCAGTGGGTGTGGGTCCCTTCCTTCCCAAATGCATTCTTCCCCTTCTGGGTCTCAGCTATTCAGTTCATGTGCCTTTTCACAGAAGCACCTGTGAGGGGACAGAGTGAGCTGACATTGAGCTAATGCCACTGCTTTGTAGCTGGGAGGAGGCAGTTATGCTCGGCTTCCTTGCTGGTAGCACATTTTTATGGCAGTCATTAACATGCACACAGCATCTCATGGCGAGCTGGGAGGCAGCACACTCCCTCTGCACTCACCTCCCCCTATCTGCTGCCTGCTGGACTGAAAGCTTAAGTTGTGTGTTCTCTGCTTCCTTCCTTTTGAGTGTGTGCATGTGAGAAGGACATCAATTGCCCGTTTTGTGTGGGTTTTTTTCTGTGGAGGAAGCAGGCAAGATCTTTGGATGAACCGAAGATTTTCATCCTTAGCTTTTCTGTATTGTATAAAGCCTAGGGAGTTTGGGGACGTGTACAACCTTTGAGCATTGAGAACAAGTCTTTTGAAATAAAGAAATAAAAAAGGTATTAATTTTTGTTAATATATTGCAAGCACTTTATTTCTGATGTTTTTACATTACACTTGCAAAACTGCTAAACGAATTAGGAAAGTGTTTTTTGGAAAACTGTGTGTGTTCTACCTTATAAGATTGTTAAAAAAATTGTTCTCGTTTCATTTCCCCTCCCTGCTACAATTACTGGTTGGTTTCCTGATTTTTAGTTTGGTTCACTACTACTGCAGATTTTGCTGGCCCCTCTAAGGCAAAAAATCACATCCTGAATAGAATCATAGAGTGGTCTGGGTTGGAAGATCATCCAGTTCCAACTCCCTTGCCATGGATTGTGACATCTTTCACTAGACCAGGTTGCTCAGATCTCCATTCAGCCTGGCCTTGAACGCTTGCAGGCATGAGGCATCCACTATTTCCCTAAGCAACCTGTTCCAATGCCTCACTACCCTCACAGTAAAGAATTTTTTCCCCAATATCTGTTCCAAACCTACTTTCTTTCACTTTTAGTATATGTCCTTTATTTGTCTAAAGGGATAGCATTCATTCTGTAGGGGTTTTGTTGTTCAGCTATTTTGGCTATCAGGTTTTACTTTTGAATACTTATGCTGCTGTTAAAATAAGTGGACACAAAAGCTGTGCAGTTAAAAGTGTATCTTTGTTTCAAAGAATTTGTTCTTCTATGCACAATACAAGTTTTGTAGTAAAAATTCATGGCTGTATTGGCTTAAACTGGTTATGTTTGTAATGGGTATTGGAAACTAAGAACTTTTGTCAAGATTCCTGGGTTTTCCTGTGTTGTACAAGTTTAGTAAGTTATGTTTAAATATAGTGAATTTAAGAGTTTTTGTTGTAGTGTGGTTGCAGTAAGGTTTGTTGGTTTGTTTTCATCCTTGCCCTGGCAGTTTAATGTTTAACTAAATCAAGAAGAGCTGGAAAACATTTGAGGAATGGAGTACAGTTTGCTGCTGTAGTTAGTGCTTGTCTCCAAACCCCATCATTGGTGAGGTGCCCACTTGTTATTTCTAAGCAGGACTTGCTGAATATGTTGAAGTTTGTGCTGTGCTATAGTGTAGGAGTCTCTGACTTGGTCTGCAGTGAGGCAGCAATCAGGACTGATGATGGGCTGATGGTGCCACTTTGCATGGCAGTAGTAGTGTAGCTGTCTCTCTGGAAACTGAGACACTGTTCAGCATACTGCCCTTTTCAGCAAAGCATTTCAAAAACACCTTGAATACCTTGCCTAAATTACAGAGAAGAAACCACTTATTCAGTACTCTAAAAAGGTTTTTAAAAATCCCAAACCCTGTGAGGACAGAAAAAGATGAGATTTTAGTTTCTACTTCATCCTTGTGTGCTTCCTGGACACAATATTATGTTTACCTGGGTTGCTGGCTAGCTAGTCAAGAGCTTTTTAATGTAAAGTGTATTTTTCAAAGTCTTAGATATTGTCTGAAACATCACTGAATGTGGTTTAGTCCTATCTACATGAACCCACAGCTCACTTGTAAATGGGAGTTATAGCAGATCACTGTCAGTACGAGTTCAGTACTGGAAACCAAGTTTCTGAGCTTGTTAAATAGTTGTAAGAGCCTGTTATCCCAGTAGTACATACCCAAGTAGTGTCCCTCCATTATCTGCTGCTGTGAGGTAGAGAAATGATGTATGTCTCTTAGTATAATTCTCCATCTATATGTTTGTACATTTTTCTTTACTAAGGAGACTCTGTAAAACCAAGAAATACATTTCTTTAAGGCCTGCTGTCTGTCTTAAGTATTCAAGGGCTTAAAAGAATCACAGGATAGAAATTGCAAGCTATTAAAAGTGGTATTACACCTGTATGTTTTTTTTAGAAAACTAGAGTCAGTGCTTATTTGAAGTTTCCATTCTTATACAAATTTGAGTGTTTTATCTGTCTTTGTATTACCAGGAGCAAAATTATCTGAAATCTGGAAAACAAGTGAAAATTCATTAAATGTATCCAGGAAATACTTGCTGCTGGAGTTAATAAATCTTTGTCTCCAGAAAGTGTATAACTCTGCTGTGAGTTCAGTCTCTGCAATTAGTTTTTGAGTATCCAGTGGTGCAAAAAGGTGAAGGTCCAGTACTACTGACTGCTCTGTATCCATGCTAGCCAGGAGTATGGCTGTGAACATTTGACTATAAACCTGTACTGTTGTGTGCATGTGTGTGTAGTAGAAAGCAAACACATTAGTGGTGCACATGCTAGTGGCTACAGGCATACATTTAGTGCTATTAAGAAGTTTAATGTTATTGAGAACATTTTGTCATTAAGGAATGGGTTACATTTAGTTTGAGCTGTTAGTAATTCTGTTTTGGCATAGAAAAGGTAACATGCATGTTTGCTGGCTTTTGAGCATAGGCATTTGTTGATATTTGGTTGCACACATCTTGTGAACGAGGTAAACATGCATGACCTTACCATATTTGTTTATTTTACACCACTATTTCAGGCTGGGATTGAGACCATGCTGCTCCTTGTTTGATCTGTTCTACTCTGGTATTGATGTCCACTTAGTTACTCTTTCAAAATAATACCTGTAATAAAGTAGCAGTATATCTTAATAATACCCTTATTAAAAGAGAATGTACCTAAACAATTCAAAGTTTGTACATAATGTCTCGGCCTGATATCTGAATGGGAGGCACTACTGTGTTAAGAACATGGTGTTTAGCAGCAGAAATCCTGTCAACAGACTCATGAATGAGCTTTTTCAAGAGAGAGATTTTGTGTGGAATTTGCTAGTTCATAATTTATAGAATTGAATGAACAAGCAATATGGCAAAAGGGTGTTTTGTGGGCCAATTCTGCCCCTTTCAAGAGGTAAACAGCCCAGTTACCACTTTATAAAGTTAGGAAAGAGACAGCAATATAATTAATACAAAGTAAATGCATTTTGTTAGAGCTTCAGCCACTATGACTTGTGGAAGAGAAAACTGTGTTCCCTCAGCAATATGATTTTCATGCTGTTAGTGACCTTGGCCATAGGGAGCAGAAATGCCTCTCTTTAACTCTGACCTGCAACATGGAGCAACAGCTGGCTCTCTTTTGCCATTCTGTGTGCACTCTGCTGCCTGCTATAGACTTCATCCCCCATAAATTTAGGTACCCTTGCACACGCTGAGGATTCTTGCATTCAGAATCCCATACTTGCTAAGGAAAGAGGGGAACCTTCAGGTTTGAAATAGATGTGCTGAATGTGCCTCTCAATGGAACCTAAAGGAGTAATTCAGGTTAGGTAACTGACTTTTTGAAGTTAATGAGATTAATTGCACCCCTGAGTTTTATATAAGAAATTCATCTTGAGTGCCCGAAGTGAGTAAAATCCATGTTTGTAAGCATATCTAGTATGGGATTAGAATCCATGTTTATACACCCTTCAAAGTAATAATGCCTATAGCATTAGAAAGTTGGGCAAGAATTGAATTGATTTTGAGATCTAACTTGAGCACTAAATTCAGGAGGTTTGGTGAAGAATTTAGAACATTTTTCTTCTTCTGTTTGTACATTCTTTTCATTGATGAGTTGGTTTAAATTTTTACATTTGCTTGTCTCAAGCTATGGATCAAAATAAGAATTAAATACTTTCACTCATCCTTTTCCAAAATAAAAAACTAGTTGATGCTGATTTTATGTTACTATTCTGTGCAATTGTGCTAACTGAAAGTGCTTGAAGTAAACTTTTTGTAAACTGTTGTGTTGGTGGGTATTACCGTGGGTAAACCATCTGTAATCCATAAACCATTACCCTTTTGTAATGGTGTATGGATTCCAGATAAATGCACATGCAGTTCTCCCATCACTGGATTTCTTCTCTTACATTTTAATAGGTGCTCATTCCTGCACATCCGAATAGCAACTTATGTTTTGTCTTCTCATTTCCTAGAATTTGGAGAAGAGGTATATTTTTCAGAACAACTTCTGTCAAGAAAAAGTGCTAGCAAGTACTGCACTGTAAGAGAAAATAATTAATGTGTAATATACATCATTATATATGAGCAATGAATGGATGTGAAATTTAATCTGTACAACTTTCCATGTACATGTCACACAAGCTCTTGCTACACAGCAAAGGACATGAGTTCATTTTGGGTATTTGGAGAAAGTTCTATTGAAAGCATATTGAAGTTGCTATAGAAGTTGAGCATTGGCCCTAGTTGTAATTGAATTCCAAACTACAAATCTTGACTGTAGGTCAAGTACCACACAGCAAAGGAGGTATTGTTGGAAGTAATTTTGAAAGACATTAAGATGAATCTGTTAAGAATTCTCAGGTATTTGTGTAGCTCTTACAACCTGTGTTTTCTTCCTTTCTAACTGAGGAAAAGTAATTTCAAGTTTGCGTGGGGTGGGGTTATTTTTCATGTCTGTGTCTCTCCCCTTCATTCCACCCCTGCCATTTTCTGAGATCTGCCTACTGTAACCTTTCTTCCCCACACCCTCCACCACATATATTATAAATCACAGTAAATCATTGATGAAATTGATGTGAATTAATCTATATAAGCAAATCATGTTGATAGCTGTACTCACACAGTCCTTTGGAGTGTGGATAAAATCAGAAGTATGCTAATGAGATCAGTGATGCTGGTGTCAGCTGAGGGTAGAAGAGGTTGAAGACCAAAGTCCAGAGTTTTCTGTTGACAAAGTAGAGTACTAATCATGATATGGATAACTTATGTTTCAATATTACAGTTTATTTAATCCTGAATGGATTTTGGAGAAAAAAGGAGTCAGAGAAGGAATGCAGCAGAATGCAGCATTTCCCTTGCATAGAACACTGTGTTCAAAGTAGTGGGTGCATATATACATATATGTGCATACATGTTTTTAAGAACATGCCTCTTGATACTCTCAGATCACTGAAATGTAAAATATCATGGGCTGTCTGTATCTTGATGGAAAAATAGTTTTACTAGTATGTGTAATAAATTTCTCATTTTTTGTGGACCCTGATCTTGGAAAGAAGCCTGTCTTCTATATATTTCTGTGATCTGGGGCCCTCAAATTCTGGTTAACATCAAATAAGAAAGTTGTCCAAATGAAGCAGTATTTCTGCACTTACAATCCATCAGTCTGTAGTTACACTTCCATTTTCCAGTATCTTCAGCCTCATTTTTTTAGAGCATGGTGCTGATAACACCAAGGTTGTGGGTTCCATCCCCATGTGGGCCATTCACTTGAGAGTTGGATCGATGATCCTCATTGGGTCCCTTCCAACTCAGAATATGCTGTGGTTCTGTGATTCATTATTAACATTAGATGCATATACAGAGTTATTCTTACAGGGATGGCTGTAGATGCAAGAACAACTGTTAATGATAACACATACATCACTGCAGAATCTGCATTTAAGAGCTTAACTAGCTAGCTCTGAATTTTGAAAACTTTAAAGAAAAACGTGGATTTAATATGATAATACAGCTTTTCAATTTGTAAACTGTATTTGTCTCCTAGGTCTCCAAGCACGTGTGAAGTGATTGACATAATCATACATTGTTTACATAATGGAATTGCAGAATGCTTTCTGGTTTTCCTTAAAATAGCCACTTCTCCTTATGCACACCTGCCTCTTGTTCACTAGGTTAAAAAAAAATGTGCCCCTAGGTGAGACTACTTGGGCTTAATGATATGCATTAGAAAAAATCCAAGCCTGTCTTTAACTAATTGAACTTTGTTGGACACTAAACGTGGACTTTGAAGTCATCCTTTTAGAGTATTGGCATTCTTTTAGGAACATGTAAATGTATGGCTGCAATTTGAAACAGTTTTATGAACTACCTCAGAATATCAGGGCCCAAGAGATGCAGCACTTGATCCTCTATTATGGTGCCATAAACCTCATTTTTCTTGGTTCACGGTTAATGAATGTAATGGCAGTCCATCTGTCATAGGTTACTGCGTCACAGATAATGATCTTCACACAGACAGGATTCCTTCAGTCCTTGTTCCTAGATATTATTTCCTGTCCAATTACATCTCGTAACTCTCTGCTTTCAACTTTTGTCTTGCAAATTGTCTCTTGCTTCATGTTGTGTTAATTTCATCCATTTGTCATATGTATTTTGCAAGTAAACAGTAGTTATGTTGAGACAGTTCTGAGGGCCATAAGCAATCAGTATCACCTTGTGCTGATTGCTGTTCAATTGTAAAATGAGGCTCAAAAATTGTGTGCTATTAAAAGACTCTGGAACAAAAAAGGGAGTTATGGGAATGTTACCCTCTTAAGTAATTGTGATCTTATTATGTACAAACCTTCTGATGTTTTAAAAATCTACTCTGGAACAGTTCTGACATAGTTCAGATCTTAAGGATGCAATGTCCAAGCACAATCCAGCAGAGCAGGATTCATAAAACGATTTGTCCTGTACTGCCTGTCTTTTTGGACCTCTGTCTCCCTCTTCTTGTAATTTTGTTTAAGGCCCAGTGTGGGTCATTCAAGTACTTTTCCACAGTTTTTTAGTGTCTCTTTAGTTTTTGGAGTGTCTGCGATGAGAGAATGGCTGTTATTCATTCCTATGGTATCTGGTTTCAGACAGGTGAGAACACCTGGACAGAACATTTGCATGATCAGAGTCGACTGCAGTCTAACCTAGAGGATGTGCTATTTATAGTGAGAAGAGCGTATTTGATTAAAAATAAAATTGGTGTAGAGTGCAGATGAAAAGTCAGGGTAGAACTGGGCTTATATCCCTCCTGTAGAGGTGACCTAAAAATCACATGTCATGACTGTTCCTAGCTCTGGTGTGTAACTTTGGTGAAAGTATTGCATGTTTATTAAAAGCCATCTGGCTGTGTTTATATGAGTTTGAGTTCATGTTATGATTCCTCTGTTGCTATATGGCATTTCAAGTATTTTTTCTACTTGAACTACATTAATTGAGTTTTGAGTTAATATTATAATGTTAAGGCTAAGGATGACACTGAACTTTAATTTTTATTCAGTTTGTTTCATGAATATCTACAGTTGCAATCAAATTCAAGACAGGACTTTCTTCACAGGTAGGTGTGCCCTTGTAGCTGGCACATCTTGTTCCCATGGCTGACCAGACTCACTGAAGGACTGTTTAAAGAACATGATTAATGCTTCCTCTGAGCAGTGGTGGCCTGGGAACTCTTTGACATGGATGCCCTGTGCTCACTCTGCTTCATGCTGCCTGCCTGAAACTGTGTTTATCCTGGATTTGAAAGGCTTCTTTCTCCTGCTTCCCTAAGAGCCATCCCTTTCTCTCTAGCAATTACTATTTACAACAAAACAGTGATCTTTGAAGTGGTGCTGGTAATTATAAGTAGGCAGCGTTTGGGCAGGTGTGTTTGGTGTGGCAGTGCTGGGCAGCTGCAGCCTGCGGGCCAGCTGTTGGCCTGCTGGGCTGCACAGCTGGATCCTGGCCATGGCAGCACTGCTTCTGCTGCCCAGAGAGGAGCAGCAGGGTGGCAGGCCGGAGCTGGGGTTTCTGGAGAGTCCTTGGAGCAGCCCGACTCAGAGCTGTGCCAGTGCCTGGATTTAAAAATGCAGGTTAGCAGTGTGAGAGGATACAGAAGATAGGCTTGGCTTGCTGCAGACCTCCTCTGTCCCTGGAAATCACTGGCGAGTTGGCAGCCTACTTGCGCTGCTTATAATCCATATTTTTGTATCCTAGTGGTCCAAATGTAATTCCACATTGGTAATTTCACCTGTATTTCCTAACAGTTTTTGGTGTGTTTAGTGGTTTAACATAGCAGTTTTTAAGTGGCAATAAGTTAGCTAATTTGCCTTATACTTGCAAATTTGTTCAGAACCTCAAATAAAGTGTTAGTAATCTTCATAGGATTATGATGTAAACTTTGGAAAAATATGAGGAAGTGGATTCATGCTTTCAGTTTAAAAATGTAAATTGAAAAAGAATCAATATTCAAAACTTTTTGAATCCTAAGAGCTTTGTTCTCTGTGATTTCTGCAACCCTAGCTTGGAGTAATACTGTCCAACTCAAAGAGCTGGTAGATCATATCCATTGATGATGATAATAATAATAATAAAGATAATAGTGGGGCAATGATTTCTAAGTCGAATTTGTGCTTAAATTTCTGGGTTTTCAGCTACATAAAGAATTCAATATTTTTATAAAGTACTTTTTATCTGGTGTTTTGTACAGAAAATCCAATTCAGTTTGTAAAAGGTAAAATGTACTCTTCTTTTCTCTTCCTTTCCTCACAAAAGTGTCAATAAACTTATTTCTTTTGGTCAGGAACTAATAAAGAAAAAAATCCTGAAACACAGAAAAGCATGTATGAACTAGGATTTTATTTGTATAGAATTTTAATGGTGAAATGAAAAAACAGTCTTAGGAGATAAAACTTAGTCAGCAGCGAGCAAAGTGCTGCTTGTGTGTCCCACATACTCTTCATCATCTCACTCTGAGGATTTTTTTTTTTTGAACTCTAGATATCTACTTAATCTTATTGTCACTATGGCGACAAACCTTAAATCTCTTGTTCTTCCTATTGAATATATCAGTGTGTTAGAGATGGTGTTTATCTGTGGATTTATCAACAGGAAACTCAATACTGATTTCTTTTTTAAGAAAAGGACAAAAAGTAGATCACGTAAAGCTTTGCTCAGCCTCAGTTGGAGAAGAGCCCATGAATTATTTTTATCAATCTAGTTCTTGTAACAAATAGGTGCTCTATTATTAAAGTGAAAAACTTTAATAGTCTGTCTTCCTAAAAAAGCACCATGTGAACATCTAAGGCCCATTAAATGTTACTTGTAAAATGTCTACTCTGTGCACACTGCTGCTGGTTTTATTCAAGTGCGTGGATTGATAAGTGCTGCTAGCTGCACCTTAAATGGCTGTATTCTCTTTTCTGACTTCCCTGTCTGTGGTTGCTAGAAACAGTGATCTTGAAATCTTGTGCTCTCTTCACCCACTCAAGGTTGAAGGGTCCAGTTTTCCTGGGGACAAATAGGAATGTAGATGATTTCTTTCTTTTAAAGCTGTGGGTTGTTGTTTAATTTTAAACTGTTGAATGTGAAGGACGTTGCAGTGGATTTCTCACTTGAGTTCCTGTACTGAAAAATGTTTGCAATAATATGTTCTACTTTAAGAGGAAAAAAACAACTTGCTCTCCTTTCACCCTGCTGTGTTTCTTTAGCTTCTGTCATAATATGAATTAATATGAATAACAAACTTGTGTGGAACAGAGAAAAGCTGTATCACTGAATTGTTTCCTTGTTGTAGGTTAACAAAGCCCTTGTCATTTGCGGATTGTGTTGGGGATGAATTGCCATGGGGATGGGAAGCCGCGTATGATCCTCAGATTGGTGTGTACTATATTGATCACGTAAACCGTAAGTATTCTTTGGTTTGCCACATTGATTAGAAAAGATGACTCATCTTGATTAGACTCAGAATTCTTGATTAGAATCAAAATGCTGAGGAAGATTTGCCCTTTGGTATAGCATTATTGGCTTTAAAATGCTTACAAGAAAATCTGCTGGTACAAAATGGCTACATCTGTTTCTACCTATATTTTTAATTGCTTGGTAATTATGTCTAAACCACGTAAAACTAGCAAAATGTGAAGTACAATGCTATTTAGACCTACTGAAATGAATATATTCCTGAAAGCATTTCTGTTTTCTCTTTATACATTTATTACTCCATATTGATAGGTTTTTCTATTTTCTCAGGAATAGCCTTTAACAGCACAATGGCAAAGATTCTATTTGAGATCAACACCTGAATCTAGGTACCTGCATCTGTGCTAGCAGTGCTATACACTTACCTAAAAATTAGAAGATATCTACAGCCATTTCAGATGCTTAAAGTTAGCAGAGGCAACTGCACAAGGTCTGTAAATATGGCATGGACAGTAAGAGACCAGTGGCCTTCTGAATGGCATCTCAAATGTATGGGCAAGTGCATCCACCCTGCCTTGTCTAAGCCACTTTTGCAGTCAACAGCTCTCTAGTCAGTACAGTCAGTGTAATGTAAAATGTGAACTGGATGACTGGTTTGGTGTCTTCTTTGCAGATGAGGTGATTTAACCTCCTTTGGTTGGGTTGGACTAGAACTCTGATTACTAGAATGGGACATTAGATATCAGCCGTGCTTGTTGAGCACTCGCAGACAGACACTTAATATTGAACTGAATCCCACCCAGTAACCTCATTTATGCTTTTACAGCCTTGCTTTGCAATGAGAGTCCTCTGATCTTATGTAGTGTTAGACATTCATGAACTTCTAAAAATACAAGCATCCTTGACTGAATTCAAAAGGTAAAGAAGGTAAAGGGTTTTCTTCTGAATCTAAATGCTGTTATCAGCTTAAACTTGTCTCTAACTGCTGCTTTGGCCACACTTTCAGGACATAAACCTGTAAAATTTGGGAGGCCAGTTGCATTTCTGGGTGTTTTGAGAGTGCTTTCAGATCAGTGCTCTGATAATAGTCCTCTGTTTATTTCATGTGTGTCCAAAATATTTAATCAGTTCTAAAAGCCTCTTGTAGCTTTGTTGCCTGTTTTTTTAGAAAGAATTTATATCCTTTCTTTACTCTTAAATGTTATTCCTGTGCTTTGAAGGTGAATTCCTGAATATTAGGAGCTTTTCATGGGTTGAAATTTTGCTTCACATACATGTAAGATGTTGAGGCTTTGACAAAATTGTCATGGGAGTCTCTTAAAAATCGTAAATACACTGCAAACACTAATGCTTGCATTTAATAGAGAAGATCTGTGTATATCTGTCTGTACATGTCTTCTGTGGCTGGGACAAATGTGATTAGCTGGGTTTCTCTGTGTTATGTTAATGCATTATGAAGGATGACAAAATGGTGTGCCTTGGACTTTGGTGTACTTAAAGGTAGTTTCCATCCCTTGTTTGTTCAGTAGTGCACTTGATTCCTCTTATATTAATACATGTATTCCTTTGTAGCAATTTCAGTGAAACTTATTTTGTAAAGTGGCATATTTCAGTTTTGTACACGGTATTTTGCACAGTGTTTTGGTGAGAGTACTCTCCAGTTGTTGGGTGGTAAACTGCCTAAGAATCTTACAAGTAGGTCATTTGTCTGAGGTGCCAGATATGGGGATTATAACTTCTACTTCATCTGACGTGGGAGCATGCAATGTTTCGATGCTATGGAAATCTCTGGTGTGGCGGTCACTTGAAATTAGCAGAGAAAAGCCTTTCTAGAAAACAGGTTTTGTGTCTGCTTAGTGCTTTATTAGTTTTGTAATAAGTCAGATGTGTTGAGTATGCTTTTTGGATTTGAAATGTTGAAATTCCCTGTCAGGACAGTGGCTATGTTAGAACAAGGAAGACTCTTCTACTCTTTTGAAAGTAGTTTTGTTAATTCTCTCTGCTACTGGACAAAGAAGCCAAATGAAGGAGAAAAACCGTACCTACTGTTAGGAGGAAGAACAAATAGATAGATGCCTGAAAAACAGGTTGGATAAAGTAGAATTTCAGGACTCATAAATAGCAGCTTGAGGGATAGCACCTTGGGAAGAAATCTGCACCCGTGTGCTAGGCAGGGAGAGGTGACTAACGATGCTTCATGTTCACTGCCTTCTGGCTGGATTTATTTCAGCAAAATGTTTGAGGGAAGGCCCATAGTTTCTCTCCTTTTGCATCCCATAATTAATTATTCTGAACAGCTTCTCTTTTATCTGTCCTTTTTCTCATTTGTTTTTCTAGTGTTGTTCCTACTGTGTGCCTCTCTACAAAGCTACG
Source organism: Ifrita kowaldi (assembly GCA_013398055.1). Taxonomy (NCBI): domain Eukaryota; kingdom Metazoa; phylum Chordata; class Aves; order Passeriformes; family Cinclosomatidae; genus Ifrita; species Ifrita kowaldi. The sequence goes on from VZRS01004550.1 coordinate 302,314, forward strand.
TGTGATCCAACTGTGAAGTTTTATGTTGTCCACAGGACTTGGACCAATTTTACTATGATGGCTCCAAACTTACGTTTCTCAAACCAGCCCAATGAGCTATGAGGAGCAGGCTAGACCTTAGTACAATAGGCTGTAAATTCAGAAGGTCTTACTCATGTTTGTTCCCTCCTTTTCTGTAAAAATTTGAGGTTGCAAACGTTAAGGATGACATTTCCATTAATGGTCAGATAGGTACTTACTGCAGTGGATATTGGCAAAACTCCCCATAATTTAGAGAAAACAATATTAGGTTGCAACTTGCAAAAAACTACTAAGTTTCTATAAAGTCATGTTTTTCAAAAATTATGTAAATCAATATATGTATTATTTTTTTCAAAATATTTTTCTCATCTGTGTAATAATTTGTCTTGGTCTTTTACCTTCCCTTCTCTCACACAAACCTGAGAATAGCCTACTCTTCTCTTCTCTTCACTTGTCTGTGAGCAGTCTGCAAATATAGAACAATCCCTCAGATTCTTTTGGTGTCAATATGTTTAAGGATAATTTAGTTTTATTATCATCTCACATTTTCTATATTTTCTATGTTTAATTTTTTTTTCACCCCCAAATACAGTTTGGATTTTTCAACAGCCGTAGAGCTTTCTCGTGATCCTTTTGGATGATGTAACCCACTTTGAGAAGCATTGACTGAGGTCATTATTTTAGGAATATATTACCCCAATTAGGAGTTTTAATGTGATGCTTTCAGCTTCAAGGGAGACCAGATTACAGGCCATCTGGCAAGGCAGAACATGCATATGATGTGGGTAGCTAATACTCTGAGAACTTAAATGCTTACCCTGTGCTTCAGTAGTGCCCTTTGTTAGAAGATGACTGAAGGGATATTATTCGGTGGGCAGGGCCTGAGAAGTTTGTTTTTTGCAGGATCCTTATTACTGTGGTTTGGGAGAGTTCAAAGATTTTATAACTTATGCTGTTAACTCTTACAATCATTACTGCATACCTGTTCTCATGTGTTCATCTACTTCAGCTAATTTGCTAACATTTACTAATTGTGCTAAACAACATGGTTGGGAACTCAGGCAATAACTATTACTCCACTTTATTTCATGTATCTGCAGGCAAAGTCATCACTTTCAATTTTTTTCCAATTCTTCTGTAGCGTTTTCCACATCAAGCATTAAGTGTCTGAGATGCAAACATTTATGTTCTTAGAGCTTGGATTTCCAAACACCTTTAAGCTGATGTAATCTTCGAAAGAATTGGTCCTGCTCTATCGCTACCTCTGGCCTTTTGTTCTGTCCCTGCAATGTTTTTGCTTATACTTCCATGAACATTTGCATGGCCAGACAGTGAATCAGATCAGGGAGCTGATTNTTGTTCTCCTTTCCACACCTCTGTTTATGCAAGCAAGAAAGGGAAGGTGACCTGGGGACATGAACGAACAGTCAGGTGGAAGAGATGGAGGGCAGCTACTTTTCGTAGTAGCAGTGGTTAAAAGCATTTTGAAATTACACCCTTGAATTTTCATCTATTCTGTGCCCTGTGCAGGCTTGCCAGGAAACAGTTTTGACTCTGAGGCTGTGATTTCCAGGTGCACTTTTTGTGGGGTGGTGGCAGCTGTAGTAGCAGTCATTGCTTGCTCTGGTTCCTGTCCCCACATTGTGTCTGCATGAGGATATGCAATAAACATAGACAACAGTGAAGCGCTCTGCTTCCTGAGGTGTGAGTTGTTTTCCACCTCCTCTCCCTTCCCCCAGCTGCTCAGGTTTTCTGATCTGGATCAATCTATGGTATGTGTTTAGATGAACAGCTGTGGAGGTGATGGCAGAAAGAAAGGGAAACTTCTGCTTCTGGTTGATATGCATAGTCTAAGGGAATCCCAGACTGGGACAAGTTCTGCCTTGCCTTGAGCACTCTATCTGTTCCTGAATAACTTACCCCTTTTACTTTCAATTCTTATCTTCTCAGATAAGTCTCAGGAGTAACAAGGCAAAAGGTTGTTTTCTTCATTGCGTTGATCTAGTTAACTCATAAAACAAGTACTCTACTGTTAGTAATGTTTAGTGGCAAAGGTAGCAGAATGGAAAAAAATGTCAGTGTTCAAAAGATAATGGTAGGAAGGAATAGTTTTTCCTAGCCCAGTACAATTTCAGACCATCACATCACTTTCTTTTTGCCATTCTGTACTTTGTATTCAATATGATGATTCTTCTCCCTGCAATCCACCCAGCACTTTTCTTCAAAATGGAGTTGGACAACTACCTTCTCTCCTTCTCTGCTTCTGCAGCTCCTCCCTACTTAGTTTTAATTGTCCCTTTTGGAAGCACGAGTGTATCTTTCCCAGAAACATCCTTCTATCACTGTTTCATCCACAAAGAAAAGGAAAACTGAGTCAATGATGCTAAAAAAAAAAAAAAGGAATTTTTTTTTTTTTTTTTTTTTTTTTTTTTTAAAGTCTAGCTATTTACGTACACTGTTTCACACTTACAGCACCATATTTTAACTACCAGAGTTCTATTTGTTGTTGTGATCTTAAAGGCTTTCCTGCTAATTTATGCTTGTGCAACTGGTTTATCTAACACAAGGACTTTTGTGGGTAGACTGCTCCAGCCTGGAGTCTAGTACATCTGCATCTATGAAAGTAGGCCAGGTTGATTTTCAGAAGAGGAAGAATCTGAAAATCCCACCACGAGTCTGCAATTACCGATAGCTTGAGGGAGTCAAATGGTGTATCATCACAAATGTGCCCTGTTTGTTCCCATGACCTACCACCATCTTCTAAGCAAGTGGTGGCATGCAATCAATTGTGAAGACTCTTTACTTGTCAGCAAACGCACATGGGAGAAACCCAAGTGCAATATGTCTTGCTCTCAAATCTTTTTTGTAGGTATTTTGTCTGCATTCCGACTGTAGGAAGGGATTAGAGTAATCTGGTGCATGCTGGCTACAGAAGGAGGGCTCAAGTAGGGAAGGCTCTGGATTAAAGATGATTTTACCTGCTGTCATTTATGTAAAGACCATACTTGCATCTTTTTCTTGTCTTTGTTCTGCTAGCCTTAGCAGTAGAACATTACCTACTTGCTTGATAACGTAGAACAAAATCCTCAGAGTTTCTACTGCATTTGACTCTGAAATATATAAGCATATGCTGCCCCATATCTAGAGGAAACTAGTAGTAAAAATATTTGAGTGAATCTTTTTTTGAAATCTACTCATACGTGGACAGTATAGCTGGAAAAAGTTCTCATTTTCTCTCCTTGCTCAACTTAAAGCACAGAATTATTTTATGGAAAAGTGAAGAAGGTGTCCGGAAGAGAGGGGTCACTTTTTGTGTGAAAGTTTGATGGCAGGAAACAAACTGTAGAGAGGTTCAGTTTTGACCATACTCTAAATAATGTAGTTTTCATCCATGTCTCTCTTTAGAACCCATATTCCATTTAATTATATGATAGAATGTGATTTTCTTAGAGTATCCAGCAATGTGTTAGATCATTTTTAATACATCATCTTTTTGGTTTGTGTGGTCTTACTGAAACTGCTGTCTCTGTAATGTGCAATTCTTTATTTTTATGTACCCATTGAACAAAAATGTCAGTGTGAAATGATGCAATATTTACTTGTGAAACCTTCCACAAATTTTTGAGTACAAATTGCTTTCGTTGTTGATTGAGTTTGAATTGCAAGTATTTCAAAAAAGCGGGGGGGAAAAAGGAATAAGGAAGAAAAAAAATTTCAGGAAACGTTTGCTATGTAAACAATAAAGTACATTTCTTAAGACAGTCTAGTAACACTTGGTTATTCTCTCTGAAACTAGTGCTAGTGCATTTTCTCCTTTGCTAAACATTTAGACTTGCATCCCAGTTGCCTGCAAGATTTGTTATGCCCGTTGAAGTATAATGAAGTAATATTTGCACTTTCTTTTCCTAAGTGTAGTTTTGTTTGATTGCAGGCAAAAGTACTGGAGAATTGAAGGCCAGTTTGTTTATCAAGTAATGTGGGATATACTTGTAGAATGAACATGTCCATAGTGATTATGTAATGTTGATAAAATTGCTTTCATCACCCACCACTTAGCTAACCCATACTATCCTGTGGTAGTTGGTATCCAAGATTTTTCCTCTTCTGATATTATTTGTCAAAGGGTTGTTCCTGGTTTTGTTTGTGCTGTCTTGAGACTTTTTTTTGCAGGTTACCATTGAAATCTTGATTCTCCTTTGCTGTGCCTGGCCCTAGTTTGGCTTGCTTGCAGCCCTTTACCAGGAGCTTGCCCTCAGCATGCAGTAGGATGCTTTCAAGGTATCTCCTCCTTCTCAAACCACCTCCATGGAATAGGATGTAATCCTGCTAAAGCAGAGGTATTGAGGACTGTTGAAAAACCAGTCTGGATTTAGCTTGCACGCTTTCTTGAGCAGCGAGGTTCAGGAGAAGTTCCAGTGATGAGGGATCCTGAATGTAGTCAGCTGTTGGGTTTAGGGGTTTGAGGTCTGCACAACCCTTGAAGGTGGGGTTCATTTGGCTGAAAGGGGTAGTCCTGCAATTATTCTGCAAGATAACCAGAGATGTCAGGTGTAGTGGAGTTATCTTTTCATCATTCATAGTTTCAGGTAGAGAAATTGCCACCTTGACACACAGTATCGAGCTCAACCATGACATGCAGCAGTAGTTCTGTGCCAGTCAGAACTACCCTGTTTTCAGGGCTCAGCCACTGCAGTTTTGTTAGTCCAGGTTTCCAGGGTTGGGAATATTCCTGTAAATTACTGTATGAGGGAGAAAGGTACACAGTATTGATGAGTAGATCCACATTTAAGAATCCAGTGGATTACTGGATCTGTAAGTAGGCTTGCTGTTGCCAGGAAAAAAGGTCTTCCCTAGCTGTATTGTTCTTACTACTTTGTACTGGCTCATTGGACCTTTGATAGCATCTCACCTAACGTGCTAGAACATGATGTATCTGCTTTCACATTGTCTTCTGGAGCCAGTTAGTGTTCAGGTGGGCTTAGTACATCAGATGGGCTGTGCTGGATTGACTAAGTACCAGACTGTGTAAAGAGAACCTGTGAATGTCTGATGTTGGGGACTGTGGGTTTGAGGTGACATGGTAGAAACCATCACTAGCAAAAATGAGCTGTTACACAGCTCCAGCTGTGGCGTGCAACTCTCCCCTGTTCTCCTTCCTGCGTTCTTAGGTCTCTGGTCCTCATTTCTTGCCAGATCAGCTAGTTTCCCTTGGGATAGCCTCTCTTCTGAGATGGTGATTCTGCAGCAGTTACAAACTGAAATAACATGGGCATGTGTTTAAACAGATGAGAGTTCTCTCTTCAGAATGAAAAGTATGTCACGATTTTGTCTCCTCTTGCTGTGTGTGTCCTCCTCAAGTAGCAATCTAGCATATCTGGCTTGTTTTTTTAGTGGGACCTCTTGAGAGTATTTCTTCCCTGTGTTGCCTGAATGCAGCTGTGTCTGACTGAACACAATTTACATGTGGGTTGTTCTAGAGCCAGTCGATGCTATTATTTTGTTTGGCAAGGGGAGATGTTGGAAAACTATTGCTTCCACATATTGTTAATCCTAGAGTAAAATGTCCAGTTCTCTTATGTCTAGCAGTGGGGCGTCGGGGAGCTGTTCCCTTCCCAGTGGGATTTGCTAGTGGGATTGTAATTCCATGTATTTTAGGGAAATAAGATCTACTGCTGATAAAGTAATAGTTTCCTTCTGTTTAAGCAGACTGTAACAATTTGGCAGAACTTCTTGATAGTAGACAGAAACGTAACATGTGAAAGTATCTAATTTTTAAAAAATTGGCATGCCTGACTATCACCTGTATCCCAGGTATAATATATATCCTAGGTATAATTACACAGAGCTGCCCTTGAAGCATGTTCTTGCCAAAAGAACAAACAAAACTTCCAAGACATAAAGTCAGTCCTGACATTTTGATCTTGCATTGTCGTTCTGGCCAGAATTTTTCTTTGCTGAGTTGAAATGCATCAGACTTGGCTGGCAGTGATCCAGGAAGAGTGCATTTCATGAATAGCAGTGTGATTAAAGCCAGCACAGCTTCCTCTTCTATGTTACAGGGCTGTGATCATTTCAGTGACAGGAATGTCCTTGGGTGGAGAGTGCCATCCTGCCGTTTGTGCAGTTCCGCTGGGCGAGACTGCAAAATTTCCCCCCAGTCTGGGTAGTCACTCAGTTCTTTTAAAATAGGAGGAAATAAATTGCTTTTTTATTGGGGTTTTTTAATAAATTTATTAACTGTGCACTTGCAGTAATTTGTTTCAAGTTAAATTAATTGGTTTTACATTATCTTAACAGAATTGAGTAATTTTACTTTGCAAGTACCTTTGCTTACATGATGCTAAACCCAAGTCGAATTAGGAATAAGTAACCTGAGTATTACGTGCACTGCCACCCTCCTCATTCTGTTACTATGGCTCATTATTTTTGCATTGTGATTGGACAGAGGAAGTTGATATATACAATTTTTTTTTTAATCTAAGTGGTGGTCTTCACAGAGCCTGATGTACAACTCCTGCTTGTTTAAAGAGCCATTTGAAGTAGATTCCTTTAGTTCATACCTAAGTTTACTCAGAAAATGTTGGAGAGACCCTGCCAAGGGAAGATGGTTTGTTCATTTTCCACTGTTGATGATTAAAGTCCAATTTTGGACTTCTAGAACAGATGCAACTCTACAGCTCTGTCTAGTGTTCACTACCAGTGCTTACTCCTCACCTGAGGAGCAGAAATAACATCTCCCCATCTGTCTAGCTGGCAATCTGCTGCATGATTTGTATCTGCTGCAGACAAGGTTATAAGGCATCCTGTTGCAGTCACCAGTGGGAATATTTATCTGCCTTAAAAAAGAAATGAGATCTCCCTACTTTATTTTACATTAGCTGTTGAATAATAAGGGGAGGAAAAAGTTTGGATGTTCTTTGTGGTTTAAATCTCACTCTGGTTTACGCATGAAAGGCTTCACAGTTCATTTTCAAATGTTCAGGAAACTTTTCCCTCAATTACTTGTATGTAACTATCCCAATAATATTCTTGTGTGTACAAGTTTGACCTTAACAGCAGGTGCGTGAAACATTCTTGTCCAAGGAAAAAAGTCCTTATCTTTTTGAGACTTTATTCTGAGAAGTATAAATATTTGTTTTTGAAAGAACACTGCTTTAAAAAAAATTATTGGCTCTTGGAAGGTACATGTGCTCAAATGAACATACTTTCAAGTGCTCATTTCAAAATGTAGTGCTATACAACCAGAAATATCGTCCATAGTTCTGTCTCTGGGGGTTTTTTCCTCTGTGAGGTAAACCTGCTGATGAAAATTGAGATAACTGAAAAGTATAGATGAACAAACATATGGTGCTGCTATACAAGCACAAGTTTCTAGAAATATGTATACATGTGTGTATATATATATGTGTATATAAACAACTTGCCAGACAAGTGATACGCTTTTTTGGGTTTTTAAATTCATAATACTTAAGAGGAGTACAGAGTAAAATTCTTCAGAGTTTTCTGTGTTTGGTAAAAGTTGAGTAACAATTCTAGGATAGTCATTCCATACCGCTTTACTTTTTCTATGGTGATGTGTTTTCACAACTAAGCATTTGTTCCAGAATAAATATGTGCAGATAGAATTGACTGAGAGTAATTTGACCAGTCAATGTACCTACACAGGCAAATACTGAAACGTTGGTATGCTGAAGTTACAGTGTGCAATTTTTTGAAATGCAGGGTCACCTTTAACTCATTTATGACAATCAATATGAAAGATGCTAGCTCATATAATCCTAGTATTGTTTTATACTTGCAGCTTGGAGAGGCAAAAAGGAAATGTTTGATTGTATTTGTCAGCAATACAAAATAATCTGCTGTTGATCAGCTTTGTCCTTCTCTTGCAGTCACAAGGACAGGGCATCTGTAGGCCACGTTTTAGAACTCTGCGGGCTACATTTGGTCTTTGGGCTGCATGTTGAGCAATCCTCACTTAAAACCTACAAAGCAATTACCTACAACATGCTCGAAGATGAGACCTTCCAATCTTGTAAGATTATTTGGTGTCTGCTGGTTGCACTCTTAAAACACAATCACATCATTACATTTATCTAAAAAACTACCATAACTGCATTTATCGTATTTGATCATTGACCCATGAGAATCCTGCTTCATGCTCTTCATCCTGCTTCAGAAAAAAGGACAAATCTGGAAACCAGCACTTCTTATCTTGTGTAAATAACTGTGAATGTGGAGTGTGTTAAAGCACAACAACAATAAGGGGGCACAGATAGGAACATATGTTGACCATTTAGGAGAGAAAAGGTATTGATTTGCTTCTTTGTGTGCCCAGTATCTTTGTGTAAAAGAGCAGGTGGCTATAAACACGGATATATGTGTATGTGTGTCTGTAGCTACAGTTAGGTTTTTTTGAGAGAGTGTTCCTGTTGGGGTTATTGGAAAACCAACTGTGTATAAAGCTTTTCTGCTTTAATCTTTTGTGCACCACACTTGGGTTTGTGTAGGTTATACTCTCTGCATTCACTGTGCACATCTAAGAAATGCCTTTCCCGAGTAGAAATGTCACATTCGTAAACGGTGGAGGGAGGGTGTTTATGTATTTAATTGTTTTTAAAAGCATCAAGAGTTCCATAGAGATTGTCAGTTTAGGATTTATGGGGTTTGTTTTATGGGATTCTGCTTTTTCTTTGCATGCCTTTTTGTTTATGTGATACTAACAAAAGAAAAACCAATCACATTGGTTCGGCTGCAGTTCTTTTTTCTCTCCACATCTTCAGCCACTTGTTCCCATTTTTCTCCCCCTGCATTGGTTCCCACAGTAGAGCAATTCAGAGGACTAAAGTGGCAGAAATCTAACCCAGAGAATAAACGTGCCTCCTACTTTTGCAGAAAAACTCTGAAGTGAATACTTTGCACTTAAATATTTTGGTACTGAATGTTACTTTTTATCTCTGTAGATATATGCAGATTTACAGTATGTAACTTAGGAAGAGTGGTGCACATTTGCATTTAGATTTCAGACTTTTCATGGCTACGTCTTACGAGAATATTTTTAGTACAGCTTTAGTACAGTTTTAAAGGAAGAATATTCATTGTACAGCTTCAAAAAGTGCTGAACCAAATCAGGAAATACTGATAAGTTTGAACATTCAACCATATATAATCCTCTTTTTATGTTTGCATTAAAAAGAAAATCTTAAAATCTTTAGTTAGATTGATCTTATACACCACTCTGTTATGTATGATCCTCTTGTCTATGTATCCCATGCAAGTGGGTGTTCTGTGTGGCTGCTGGAGTTAAAATGTTACCTGAAGCTGTTTGTAAATTAAAGGCCTGCTCCAAGCCTACTCATTTTTATTACCTGAGTGGTTGGTGAAAAGAAGGAGACACCTCAAAAAAGCAGTTTGGTCCCAAATATCTCAGACACCTGTCTTTGACAGGCACAAGTACCCTCTGAGGGCAGCCCTCTCTGTTGGCCATAAAAGACAGTTGTGTGTTGGATCAGATGTCCCTCAGGCATAGGGATAGAGTAGGGTGAGGGGAGCTGTAGACTTAATGATCTATTAGTTCAGTTACAGGGGGAAAGATAAAATTGTTTTTGCAGAGTGAAAGGAGAGAGATAACCACTAAAAACATGAATAACATATGGCTGTAAAAAATAATGAAGTGGGAAGGAAGGGAGTTGAAAAAATGTAATAGCTAAGATTGCTTTTAGTTTTTGTTCAGAAATGCACTATTTTAAGATTTCATTGAAAGACTTTTTTGATCCTATTGTTTCCAAATACTCTGATGCAAAAAATATTTTCTTTTTGAGTTATAGGATGTTGCTAATTCAAGGTTGACAACATGGGAATGATCTGTATAAGCATTTGCCTGTTTTAATTTCTAGTTTTCCAACAGATCCCTTGAATTCTGTTTCTTACACGCACTGTTGTGGCAGAGGAAGTGAAGCATCTGCCTAGTAACCAAAGGCAAACTATGGTTTAGACTGCTCTAACTGTGAATTACAGGGAAAGAAGCAATTTTAGTTGTCAATGGGTTTCAGCAGAGGTCTCTTTAAATCATTTCTTTTTCTCCTATAAAGAAACAACACAAATAGAAGATCCCAGGAAACAATGGAGGCAAGAACAAGAGAGAATGTTAAAAGATTATCTTACCATAGCCCAGGATGCTCTCAGTACACAGAAGGAGCTGTACCAGGTGAAGGAACAGAGACTAGCACTTGCACTGGATGAGTATGTGCGGTTGAATGGTGCCTACAAAGAAAAATCAAGCTCTCGTACAAGCTGTAAGTACAGTAGAGAATACAATGTAACTTCTCTGATCTCTGCCTTGCAGGGGATCCTGTTTCTCTTTAGGATAGGTTTTCAGGGTTTGCTAGGAACACCTTGTAGTCTGGCTTTTTTTGAGTTAGCATCCCTACATTATTTACTTATTTAAGATAAAGATATTCTGCTGGAGAGAATCCTCTTCTCTCTGACACAACTGACCTCCTTTGAGCCACGATTTAGAGCAGTTGGCTCTGAAATCTATTTTGTCATGCAGTCTATCGAGACAAAATTCTGCCACATTTAGGTTCAAAGTGAATAGGATCTCTTGCCTTCCTGGCTGCCTGCTGAAGTGACCCTTCTGAGCTGACAGGTGTCTGCAACAGATCAAGAAGGGAATGTGTTGCTCATGTATAGGAAGAGAAGACAGGAATTTTGTAGCCTGTGTGCTGTGACCAGGGGCGCAGTAGAGATACAGGTTGTTGTCTTGGGCAGGGAATCAGCATCTGGTAAAGCACAGTCAGAGGCCTGTTATTGGCCAAGCACCTCTCTTAGAAGTAGATAGTGTATGAAAGGAGCATGTACATCTGTGGAAGAACTGAGTGCAAGATCTCTGAGACTTCTGAATAAATCTGCTTTCCTGAGATCTCCTTAGAAGTTACAACCTTCAGGAAGAAAGTGATTGCAAGATGGCTCAGCTAGAAGTATAGGAACAGAAAACAAGGAATGGAAAGTCAGGGAGAATGAGGTTCTACTTCAGGATCCTGGGATAAGTAAATGAGGAGAGATACCATATAGTGGTAGGGGAAAAAAGGGGAAATTTTGATTATTCAGTAATTATTGCCATGCTGCAGTGATGACTACTCTATAAAAGGCTAGCTTTTGAAGTATTATATGTTTTTGTGCACATTCTAGGTTTTTGATCAATGTGAATTCATCAAGGAAGGGACTAATTACTGATTTTAAAGTATTTAAATATTTGTCCTTTTTATCTTTTTTTAAAAAGTGTTTTCAGGCTCGTCATCAAGCACAAAGTATGACCCTGACATTCTGAAGGCTGAAATCTCCACTACAAGATTAAGGGTGAGAGTCCCTAACTCATATTCATTTTGATTCTGTCTGCCAAGTTTATGATTACTGCATAAGTATAGCTTGAACTAGCAGATGTATCTTGTATCCTGGTACTGAAACCTCCTAATATTCTAATTAGATACCATTCAGAGGTTTAAAATTAATTTTTAAAGCTGTCTCTGGTACTTTCAGATAACACATTTCTGGGAAACTTTGACAGATATTATAATTAGATGTAGGTTTAAATAAATCTGATCATTATTTTCAGTTGTATGCTTTTGTTTTTTAAAGGAAGAGTAAAAATAGAAAAGTAGTAGGCTAAGGTGAGCTGCAGCTAGATGACTGTTTTTACACAACAATTCTGTGAGAAATGCATAATTAGCTACTTGAACTGCCTCAGAACTTTCTGTTGGTTTGAAAAATACTTTTCAATAATGGTGTGAAACCCCTCTGTTGTGTCAAAATGGAGCAGTTCAGATCCAGATGAAAGTTTGTGTTTGCATTTTGAAACTGCTAATGAACACAAATCCATAATTTGGTCAGCTGTGTTCAGTATAGTCAGTTACAAACTCCATATAAAGAACTTCCATTCACAGGGTAGTCCCTAGTGAATTTATCTTGAATAAGAAAGAAATGGAGTGGAAGACATTTAAAATATCTATAGGGATTTAATTTATTTCAGTGGCATATAATGCCTTATGGATTAGCCTAGACTTTCTGTAGTTAGTAGTGAAAAAAAATTACATCAAAGCCTGCAGGTTAAAAAGACAGCACCTCACAGCATAGTTCTTCCTGTGGGCTGGAATACAGACTCTGGGGGAGCAGAAGCAGCACAAGTGACAGCATTTATTTACTCAGCTCTTCCATTGCCCTCTCCTGGTTTCTGCACAGCGCAGCGCTCATAGAAGCCTCAGAGAGTAACATCCTCCTTCACCTGGAGTAAGAGTTGTGATTAGGAATCTAAACAATTAATGTCTAAAAGGAACTGTGGAATAGCTCATTAAACTTTTAAAACCCAGTATAAATCAGGAGTGGAATGCACTCTAAAACTCCTGTCTGGATGTAGCCATCCTGACTACTTCTACACCTGTTCATCCTTACCAATCTCAATTTGTAGTGCCTTATCCATTAAGGCAGAGGGATGGTGGTTAGTGAGGGGACTTACTCCAATGGTGGATGTGGGAAGAGAAATTATGTGAGCTTAGTAGGGAGAATCAAAGGCAGTAAGGACCCTATCAGGAACAAGAAAGAAGAGACAAGGCTATAGCCTCTTTCTAAAATGAGTGGAGGAGTAACAGATGTTTCCTTTGGCAAGGCAATCACCAGTATATTTAGGAAATTAACAGTGTTGTTGAAGAACAAAACACATGAAACTTAAATATAGTCATCTACTTGTCAAAGAGGGGAAAATTCAGGCATGGTCCCGTGCTCACTTTTTCCCATTACCATTGACTGCAGATCTACAAATTGCTTACTGAGGAGACAGTCAGATATGTTAATCACAGTAATTCACTTTTGGAGGTGCTATCATTGTTTCTTGGAGTCAAGGAGCCTAATATCCTGCTGGTTCCCAACACCTGATTTATTGGCATTGCAAAGTCCTGCGTATGTGCCTAAAATAGGTGACCTGAATCTTGTCTGCAGAGTTTAGAAGGGTGCAGTCCGAGAGTATCTGTATCAGCATAAAGTGTGTGGTCATCCAAAGCCACTGGATATGAAAATTGAGATAAGAAAAAGTGGAACCCTGTGATGCTAGGGCTGGAAAGTGGTTGTCATGGAAGATGGCAAGAGAGGTATGGCTGTTATCAGAGTTCACCCTTATTTGAATGTTTGAAGATGCTTGCTAGTATGCCAGCTTTGGGCATTTTGCAGTATTTGCATGCATGGACTTAATGAGAAACAAAGTTAGTCATTAGTAAGCTGCTAGCCAGCTACTTAAATTTTGCACATTGTTAGAGCAGTTGTACTAAACCTGTTTCTCTGTCTCACAGTATCTGAGGCTTACTGCTATCATCAGGTTAGTGGTGGCTGGAGGGGGGAAACAGCATTCGAGGAAGTTCAGAATTGGCCTTTGGCCTCTTCCTTGTTAGCTGTGTGTAACATATGCATGTGGAGCCTTCTGGATACTTGAACTTTCTATTGTGCAATAGGTCGTGGAGAAAGTATGACAGAAATCAGACAGCTGTTAAATAAAATGAGCAGGAAAGAAGTCTTTTTCTCGCCAGACTAAAACTGAGGGATCAGATCCTGCAGTAGACTTTGAGTGGGGCCATTTGGGGTCTTAATTAGCAATCAGTAAGATAACTCCAACAGCACAAAGTGTATGTGATCACAGTCAGTTTTATGCATATGCAGCAAGTGAGGTGGGAATGCACCTTTATAAAATAACAAGGGATGGAGGGGCAGGTGGCTGTGTTGTCCCATTAGTACTGGAGTGCTGGGAATAGAAAGGGCTTAGCACAGGAGCCTGCTTGAAGATGCAGTTAGGAGTAGGAAAGAGAGATCTGTCAAGTGCCTGAAGATGATGTGCAGAAGCAGTAGGGGAAGGGGGTGAATGTTAAAACAAGTGCAGAGTTGTGAAAAAGCAGGAATTATATGAAAGTTTTGAAGGAGAAAACAAGGAGCCTAAGAATAGTTTAATGCAGGGATGATGCAGTAAACACAGAGGCTATATTATGATGTAGGTCACATCCTTCTAGGATAATGCACCCTACTCACATTTGTTGATAATGAAATGATGATGAAGTACAGCAGAGGACACTCAGAAGATGATCTTGAGGAAAAATGTAAGAGTTTCTGAGAGATTCAATCCTCTAAGTTGAAATCAAGTGTGCCTTCTGCTATTAATATAAATACATGTTTCTGGTTTTGAAAGGAAAAGGTGTAGCCATTCTGTATTTTTCACAAAAATTCGGACTTGTTTCATACTTTACACATCACTTTAGCTGGAACATAGAGGTGATATCTGTTCATTTTCCTTAACCTTGATCAGAACACGTGAGAAATTATTCTTGGAGTTTTCATACTAGTCAAGGAGAAAATAGCTAAGGAGCACTGAACGTATACTTAGAGAAATTATCTATTTGTCATGCTAACTATTCAGTGTGGTCAAAATAAAAACAGTTTTCTGTCAAGTAAAGCAACTAGTGATGATAGTATGATAGTTTCCAAAAGCCTGAACCCAACCCCTCATCCAGAGAAGAGATTTTGCTTTGAAGAAAACGGAGATTAAAAAGATTTTATTTCTGTCACAGAATATACATTAGCCAGAAACTGCAAGCTGGAATGTCTAAGTATCATTCACAAACCCCTACAAAGACCATGTAAATCACTAGTTATTTTAGAAATTTAAAGCATTTTAAGTCTCTTGGAAAGCTGCAGCAGCTGCTGATGCTGAGTGCTTTTAGTCACCTGGCATGCTGGGAATCATACTTTATTTTTTTAATTCTTTTTAAAAATATATTTTTATTTGAAGAATATCAGCAAGTAGGAAGTCTAGAGGGATTTGTATACAAAATATCTTGGAGATATAGTCTGAAATTAATTTCAGTTAAAGTGGTCTAAATTCTTGATATTAATATAATACATTTTTCAAGAGTTGAATATCTGGGGAGCTTACACAAACAAGCAAGAATTTTACAGAGGCAGGTGACAGCAGTGGACTTCTGGCTTTTCCTTTTTTCACCTCAATGACTGGAAAATTAGAAAGCCTAACAATATCTGGCTAGTATGTACAGTGCAAATGAGCTAGCTGTAGATGTATAAATACCAAAATCTTGGACTCCACACTTCAAGGAGGCATTTGTCTCTATGGGTATGCTGATGATTAACTTGTATTCAAGTACATTCATTTTTAGGTGGTTCGTAAAACTTTGTTTCGTACATTTGGGAAATATGACATTAAAAATTAAATGGAGGATTTTTAAATTTAATCTTGATTCATAAATATTTTGTAGTGTACTCATATCTGCTGACATCTGAAACAGCAATATTAAGGTTAAGAAGCAATTGACCATACAACTTTAGGGAAAATAGGGAATATTTTTCCAAAGACATTTTTATTAAATAGACACATATATTTGTGATTCGAATATCTTTAGTGATTGTTGTCTTTGGATTAAATGATTGTGAATTATGTATTTAGGGACCCAGTGTCTGTAAAGCTTTCTAAGAATGGATGGTTCCTAGGGAAAAAAAGAGCCCATTTTGTCTCTTACAGTGCAAATGACTAAAGAGCTTCCAGGAATTAAAAAGTGAAAATATAATAAGACTAAAAGTAAACAGGCATGTCCCTGTAGGACAGTTGGAATGCATGCTTAACAAGTGAGAAGTAAATTACTTGTTAAAGTTCTCTCAGGTTTAATAACACAGTGTGGTATCAATACAAATAAGGAATGTGATTTAATCTGCTTGTGTCCCTTTAATACTAAAGCATGTTGCCCATAGACATGAGGTAGTGAACAGATCCTTTTTTTTTTTTTTAATGTGTGTCAGTAGAGCAATTTACTCTTTTTCTCTCATCTGATGTAGAGCATACATTAATTGTTCAAAGCCATGTGTTACATAGTTTAACAAGAGGATCTTTTTAACTCTTGCTTTGATTTAACACACAAGGTTAAGAAGCTGAAGAGGGAACTCTCTCAGATGAAGCAAGAGCTGCTGTACAAGGAGCAGGGCTTTGAAACACTGCAACAGTGAGTAAATGAAAATAGTAGAAACTGACTTAATACAGTCACCTGATTTCTTTTCTTTGGCATGGAATTGAATCTGTTGTATCTGAGAGAATTATTGTGGCAGAAAAGGAGACTCTAATAACTCTGTTGTAGTTAGGAAACGGGAAATCTGTAGAAATGGCAACCCTTTTGTGCAAGTGTTGACATGAGAAATTTGTCTCCCCTCTTATTTTTTTTTCCATGGGGTAGCTTGTGTTGCAAAGAGGCAGAAAGAAGGGCAGTGGTCAGAGGTCCCAAGGACAAAATTAGCTGCTTTGTGTGTCCAATTTAAATTTTTTTTTTAATTTTGAAAAGGTACTTAGGCCTTTCTTTGCTTCTTCCCCACCTATGAGCTCAAAAGAGGGAGAGAGAAAGGTGCTGTTCTTGGAGGTATGAATGGTACACAACTCTGCAGGGTTGGAAATTAGTCACAATTTGAGGATTAGAGGCCTGACTGTCTTTGTTCCAGTTGCTGGGATGCCTGGTGTCCAAAGGGCTGATGCTGAACCGGGTGAGCTTTCTGGGTATTTAACCAGTTAGATTACTAGCAAATGAATTTTTTTCAGTCTGAGAACTCCCTGCTGCTCCTGCCTTACAAAATTAGGCACTAAAATATTAAACATTCCTGGAACTGTCACCATAAAGAACATGCTGCACAGGAAACCTTGCTAACAAGTGTGTTTTCTTGACTAATGTGAAGAGAAATTTGTTAATGCTAGCTGTTTCCCACACTGTGGTATGTACCCATACATTAAGAATACACTTCCACGATAAAAAGCTGAGCTGTTTGCTCTTAGTGCACCAGTTCCAGGAGCAGAAGCAATGGTGCAGCATTAGTGTAATGTTGTCTGGATACATTTACCCTTTTCCCCAGGACCTCCTGTGTTTGGCAGGATGCTGTCAGGTTAGTAATAATCTCTGTCCTGGAAAGCTTGCAGAACATATACAGAGAATGGACAAAAGGTGGGAAAAGTCCAGGTAGAGGACTAAGTGCGGAGTAGTTATTTGCAAAGGATGACAGAGCATCTATGTTTGGAGCTAAGAGACTGGAGTTCAGTTCCCAGTTATAACCAAGATATCTTGCCACTGCCTGTGTATTTTGATAGATCAGTTCTATAAAATAGGCATTTTTTTTAACTGAGAGAAAGAAAATCTGGTCCAGGGGGTGACCAATTATCATTACAGACATATAAAAATAGAGGAAAAATGTGGGGGTTTTGTATGAAGAGCTTGAAGTCAACTGAGAACTGAAAATCCTCAGCACGTTAGGAAGATGCCAGTTAAGTCTCTATCCTCCTTCATTTTGACTAAAACAGAAATGTAAGATTTGTCTGTTATTTAAATATATAAAGACCAGCAAGGATAGTTGATTGAATTTAACCATGAATCAAATCTCATTTGTAGTAAAATTTAGAAGAAGAAAGACATATTGATTCTAAAGCTTAAGGTAATAAAAACTCATGCTGCTGTCCCAGGATTAAAGGTTAGCCAATCATGCTGGTTTTATTATATTAATTCAACAATGAAGTATTGTTTTAAAGCAGCTTGCTCACAAGCCATTTTGATAGGAATCCAAAGCATGTTTCAGAAACTGTCAACAGAATTCCACAGAAACACAATGGACGTTTGTTTTTAAAATTCAGTCAGCCACTTTCAAACAGTACTAATCCCATTAATTTAAAGCAGGATGATGGAATATCTTATATATCAGAGATCCTTCTTGTCTATCTTAATTGCATACAGAATAAAGCAGTTGCAATTTGAATGTGGCATGTCATATTACTAGACAGCATATGGTGTATTACCCAACTGTTCATTCATGATCCCAATTGTTGGTGTATCCTGTATCTACTTGACCTTAGCAACCTGATAAGTTACCAAAAATTGAGAGTTGTCAGACAGTAAGTGCTGCCTATGAAAGAGTTTGAGGAACTTTCAAGCTGAAACAAATATATCCTTGAATAGGAATGATTGCCGAGTCACAGAGGTAATTTCCTTACACAAGTGCAATTTAGCTTGTACAAAAACTGGAATGTAGAGAAAGGAGAACAGACATGCTCACAGTTTTACAGACTGCTTTAGAACTTTGATGTTTTTGTGGCCAAAACTTGGAGAAAAATAGACTACAGTTACAGGTGTTTTGTGCAAGTTGCTCTTCTTGCAGGGGGTGCTCGTGATCACTTCTGATTTGTTCATTCCTCACTCACAAGGTTGTTAACTCCCAGCAAAGATGATGGATGATGATAAAAAACAGAAAACCAATTGTATTATAGAAGAATGTATTCTCTACTAAATGCTTGATTTTTGTCAAGATGGCAGTTGGTTGGTTTTAATTTTTGAAGCACAGCTGCAGTCATTTCCATGATGCTATGAAATATTCAGTTTAAACTAGAGACCAGAGAAATGTGATTACAAACTGTAGTTCTTGAAGGAAATATGGAAATACTAAAATGAATCGTCTTTTTATCTCTAAGTTTAGGGGAGCATAGTTTTATTATTTTCAAGTTACAGTTTCTAAAATCATTGGTAGTTCAGGAATGTAATGAACTGTCCAATCTATGACATATGGTATTAATTATCCAGAGATTTTGTGAATAAAGAGAGCCTGGTGACTGGCTGAGCAGAACAGCTGTTCCCAGACGGTTAATGCCCAGGATTAGGGCGACCTAGAGGGAAGCTGAGACAAGAATGGTGCTGGTTATGTTTCTGCTCAGAAAGGCTGATTAGTACCAAGAAGCCTGCCTGTCTGCCCGTGTCCCAGTGTGGGTTTGGGTGGAAGGATACTACTTGTAATAAATTCTGCTTCTGTAAGGAGCACAAGCAGTTATTAGGATGAAAGGTGTACCCAAAAGCTGCTACTATGCTGCAGAGAGTTATGGTGGGAATGGGAATTTTGACAGTGTTGTCAGCAATAACTCTGTGCTCCTTGACATTTTTGCCAAGGATTAAGTTGTATTTGAAAGGAGATTTCAATGTCATTTTTCCTTTCCATGTCTGTTGCAGCAAACGGTACCTCATCTCCTTCCCTTCTGTTCTCTAACTCTGCTCCTGCCTGAAGTAGAACAGCAGAGACATTAGTATGATTTTCTCTATCTGCTATTAATATTCTCTCTTTCCACAGAATTGACCAAAAAATGTCTGGAGGCCAGAGCGGGTATGAACTGTGTGAGGCCAAAGCCATCCTGAAGGAGCTGAAGTCCATCAGAAAGGCAATCAGTTCAGGCGAGAGAGAAAAACAAGATTTAATGAAGGTATTTTGATTGGTTAATGCAAGTTTTGTGTAGATTTGTTTTAACATGACTCACTTCCCTGGTGATAAATACTTTGCATTTAATACTTTTAAGGAATTCTCAAAATTTTTTGAGCCAAACTAGTATTAACATAAATTTTCAGATGCAGAAACTGAAGCCTGTGACATTCCTAGTTCAAAGAGCTGCTCTATGTCAGAGAATATAGATTTTTTTGGAACTTGTATGTAAGGTACAATGCATATGTTACCTCTAAAGCACAATTTAGACTATTAAGTGGACAAAATTGATATATTCTGAAATGCCTGACCATTTTGTAAATCAATGAAAGTTTTCCTAATCTAAATGTCCTATTTCCATTTCTGAAAGCAGATTTCCTTTTTTTTTTTTAATCAGCAAAATACATAATTGGTTGGCAAATAAAAAAACACAAAGTCCCAAAACAGACACAAACCCAAATGAGCAGCTTTTACATTCTTACAGGTGTTGGTCACCCTTAGTGTCACCTACCAATGGCTTGATTAAAAGGATGGGTTGCTTAATATGAACTAAACCCAGAATTTTTATAGTGGAGTCTTTCATGTAAATATCTTTTGGAGATAAACTGGTATAAACATGGTAAAGTGCAAAGGAACTTTAATGCCACTTCCTTCTTTAATTCCTGGACAGAGTCTTGCAAAGCTGAGGGAAAAATTCAATATAGACCAAACCACGGAAACATCTGAACCAGACTTGAGTTCCAGCTCTGTAAACTCCCAGCTGTGTTTTCCTAGACAAACTCTGGATACAGGGTCTCAGACGGACATTTCTGGTGAGGTGAGCTTTTTTCCATTTTGTCCAGTGTAAAGAGAAATTGAAGCAGAATGCTACAGTCAATGGAATTGGAATCAAATGGCCGTTGCAGATATCATATATATGTATACTTGTTTCACAGAATTACTTAGAGTCACTCACACTAGAATTACTTTTCTGATTTTTTGCCCTTGAATTTTAAGTCAAGATTCAGATGAACTTTATACATTTGTCATGAAGCATTTATGACAACCTGATTTAGTCAAATAGTTCCAGTACAGTGAAGATCAGGAAAAGTGGATAGTATTTTTTTTTTGATCTGTCTATAGGATATGTATCACCTTACAGACCTAATTAAATATGAAGATTTTTTTTTTTAATTTTCAGGAAAAAAGATACCAGAATTTAAATGCACAATTTCATTTCACACAGATGAAAAACTGTTCATGGAACTACTTTTTCAGTGATTTAGTAAAACCTGGTTTCACTTATGATATATTTTACATACACAGAAGGCTGTTTAATTTTGATACCTTCTTTGAAGTTCTGCAAGCTAAGTTTGTAAGAAAGACAGTGTACAAGGTTTTCCAGACAAAGAGCTTGTCTATGTTTTGTAACAAATTCATTAAAGTCTGACTTAGAAATGCGCTGACATAGTTCTAAATTCTGAGTTCAACAGAATTCATAGTAGGAGATCAGAATTTTTGGTGCAGTCACTGCAAGAATTCTTTGAAAATGCTCTGGCTTTACTGTGATGGAATATGGGCAATTGGTAGTACAGTAGTTAAAAATATATACAGTGGCTCAGAAGAAAACAGCACTGTTTTGTACATCTGAGTTGATGGGATCTCAACTAGGCATTTAACATCAAGTGTGGAGCTGGCTGCAGGGGTGGGGGGGTAATTTTATTTTTCTTTAAATTGTAGTTTTTCTAGCTTCTGCTTGGGTTTTGTTGGTTCGTTTAAAAGCTTTGCACAGTAACGAGGCTACTTTGTTTGGTTTTTTTTCCCTTAACAGATTGGAGCAAGAAGTAGATCGAATTTAGCAGAGAAGGTCAGACTCAGTCTGCAGTACGAAGAGGCCAAGCGAAGGTAACGGGATCGGTGGGAGCGGGGTCAGTGGCAGCGGGCGGCCGCAGCGCGGGGCCGGGATGTGCCCGATGCCCGCGGGGCCGGGAAGTTCCCGGTGCCCGCGGGGCCGGGAAGTTCCCGATGTCCGCGGGGCCGGGATGTGCCCGATGCCCGCGGGGCCGGGAAGTTCCCGATGCCCGCGGGGCCGGGAAGTTCCCGGTGCCCGCGGCTCCAACGCCGGGCTCGCAGCGACATCCAGCGGGCGGCAGCGCCGCACACCCTACCGGCGGCAGCCGCGCTCAGGAA
Source organism: Ifrita kowaldi (assembly GCA_013398055.1). Lineage (NCBI taxonomy): Eukaryota > Metazoa > Chordata > Aves > Passeriformes > Cinclosomatidae > Ifrita > Ifrita kowaldi. The sequence goes on from VZRS01004550.1 coordinate 323,806, forward strand.
CGCTGCGGCTGTTCCTTAGTGCTAAGCTGCATGTGTTAAGAAACAGAATTAAAGCGGTGACAAATTATTGGCAGTTCCAGGTTTAAGGGAATAGAGTGAGCTGGCTTTCTGATGAAAGCAGTCGCCAGGTTATTTATGTCCATTATATCCTTCTTCGGGACCATCATTTCACTTCACTGTACCACTGAAGGCTCATCAGTTTTAGAGTTGCTTCAGACTTCCAGTGCAGATTTGGTAGGCTTAATTATTTCTTTTTCCCCCCTGGAACTTTAGATAATTTTGAAACTTGCTCTCACTATGGGTTGGCTTCTTTTTTGTTAGTTTAACATGAGGAGTAAGGAAGTCAGGAACTGCTCCACTGATGAATGTGGAATGCCTTTCAAATAAAGTTCTGTGGTGCTTGCCCATGAAAGTGGTGCCACCTTGATGAATTGCCACAGCACTGAAAAATGGGCATCAGAAAGCAGAATATTCAGAGTTCAATTGGCATCTTCTGGTGCCCCAGAAGTGCTGCATAATACTGGGACAAGATTTACTATTGGGCTAGCGCTCTTATGTGGTATTACTTTCGGATACTTGTCACCAAACTAATTGTCAGCTATTCAGAAGCCTTATTGGTTTTGTTGTGGAGGTTCTTTGTAACTTAAAGGAAATAGAAATCTAAGCATTATTCCACACCCAAAGTTTTGGGGTTTTTTACTATGAAGAACTGAACAAGGCAACAAAATAAACAAATAGTGGTTTTTTCCCAGATGGAAACTGTGCCTAAAATGCCATTTGATCTGGGACATAAATATTATTTCAGTTGGAAAACTGTGGCATGATCATTTAGAAAACTACAAAAATAAATTTGCAACTTATAAGTACCAAATAACGGCATAGTTGTTTTTAGGTTTTAAAGGCAGAAGCCTGCACAACTATTTTTTTGCCTGATTTCAAATGTGTACTTCCTCATACAGAGTAGTAGTGACCATCCTTACCAGTAACACCAGTAATCCTTTATATCCTCATCATGGATCATAAAACCTTGCTGTACAATCAATGCGTTCATCAAAGAACACCAAGGCTATTGTGTTTGTTCAATATTGAACATGTATGATTTTGGCTCACAATCATCATGTACATAACGTTAATTTTCGGGTGGTCATTTAGATGCAGGTAGCTGGCATTGTTTCTCAGGCATAATTCATCTAAAATCTGATCACCCTTGCTTTGTACTGTGTCTTGATACCAAGAAGTCCCAGCATTGCATTTTATCTTCCTTTTGTAGGAACAAAAATCCTCCTTGAAATAAGTCAGTTTGCCACTTCTCTCTTGGGGGAGTGGGCAGAGGGAAAAAAGGAGAAACAGCACAGTGCTCAGAGTATGGAGAACTGCAGCACATGATCCTTCTTTCTCACAAATTACTTAGCCAGGAACATGGGTTGAAATTTCAGTGTATGTAACTCGGAATAATGAAGATACATACCAGTTGGCACATAAAGCTCAGTACCTAATTACACCCCTCCCCCAAGTACTGTGGTCACTGCAACCCTCACTGTAATTTAGTAAGTGTTGACCTTCTTTTCTGAAATATTAAATGTGCAAATTCTCAATTATTTTGTGGTAAAGTAGCTAAGATAAAGAGGATCTTGTAAGTGAACTTCTCTACTTGAGAATTATCAGATAATTTTGTACATTGCAGATTTGACATTGCTTAGCCAGCAGAATGTCTTGAAGAGGTGGAGTGTTCATAACTATGCTGAATTCAGCTGCAATTGTTATTCGAAAGTATCTGAGACAGCATGCTGACAATCCTATCCTGATGTGGTGAAGATCTGACTAATATTCCTTTTTGGCCTGTTGTGGCATCCCACCCTTAAGGGGAAAGGAGCACCGAAGATTCATAGATGCCTGTGGTCAAAAAGGAATGACAAAAGTCAAAGAGTCTGCAAAAACTTACCTATTCTATCAGTTTATTATTAAAACTTCTATTAGTAAATTATACACATGGCATGGAAATTGGGATATTAGTCCCTGACCTCCAAGTATAAACAAGTGGTGATGGATTTTGAATAGGGGGTAGAATGAAATTGGAGAGAGAGAGAAAGGAAGAAAGAGAGAAAGGAAGGAAACAAACAAAGAAACAAACATCACCAGTTCTGGCTCCAACATCAATCCATCTGATGGGGTATCCAAGGTCCTGGGGCACCTGTGGGGGTACCTGTTTATAGCCAAGTTTTTCTCACCCTGGAGTTATGTTTCTCACTTTCTATGCAAATTAGTTATCATGAGCAGTCTGTTCTTCCAGACCCTTCTGGAAACGGGTTAAGGGCTTCAGAGGCTTTGGTGTTCTTGATCCCCCCACTACTGCAATGGGAACAGCAGTTGCACAAACTCAAACTGTTGAGTTCATCTCTCTTTTCTTTAGGTATCTGCTGTGGCATTGCCTTTTTCTTAATTGCATAGAAGAGCAATGCTTTTGTCTTAAGATTTGCTGAAGTGAGCACCTTGCTCTGGTGCACATTCTTTCACCATGGTCGTGTCTGTTTCTGAGGAGCCATTGGCCTCCCACAGTGTAGGAGAAATCCATCATACTTGTGAATGAGTAAAGCATGGTGCCTCTGCTACATTACCAGACAGATTGCTTGCAATAAAGCTTTTAATAAACATTGTGACTTCTACTTGTACTGGAATAGGAGCAAGTAATTTTTAATGCATATGCATATTGCTGCTGGCCTCAATACGTGGCCTGATTCTCTGGCATAGTCTGCATTCTTGGGAAGCAAAACTAAAAGTAGGGCCTTGAGTATAAAATGTTGTTATATCCTGATACCTTTCAAAATACTGTATCACTTCTCTCTTTCCTGGGCTTTGTGTGCTGTGCTGGACTCAGGCAAATCTGCTGTGTTTTATTTTAGCATGGCTAATTTGAAGATTGAACTCTCTAAGCTAGATAGTGAAGCCTGGCCTGGAGCACTGGATGTGGAAAAGGAAAAACTGATGTTAATCAATGAAAAAGAAGAGCTTTTAAAGGAGCTCCAGTTTATTACACCACGCAAACGTACTCAAGATGAGCTAGAGCAGCTAGAAGCAGAAAGGAAAAGGCTTGAAGAAGAGCTGGTGTCTGTGAAAAGCACACCCAGCCAAGCACTTGCTGAAAGGTAAGGGGTTGCCTTTTGCTTGTATTAAATACTGCTTTCTGCAATCTAACTTTGTACTCATTGCAGACCCTGAACTATGCCATGATGGGCTGTTTTCCTTCAGTGACTGTTCTATGTAGATCTTAATTAAATTTGTTATTAGCCCAGTGGGCAGAAAAACAAAGAGGTCTTCAGTACTGTGAGAGAATGTGAACACCCTGTATGTGCTCTGCAGTATCAGTTGCTCTGTGCTTGTTACCAGCATGAAAATGCCTGTGACAGATGTTAAATAACTGAGGAATGTCAACATACCAGCGGGAAGGCAATACATCATTCACTCGTTTCTGATAATAGCTGTAAACTGTTTGAACTCAGGTTACAAAGATTATCTCGATCATTGCAACAACTGAAGCCTTTCATTGTGAGTTTTATTACAAGCAGAAATGCAACCAAAAAGGGGGAAAAAAACCACAAAAAGTTCAGATGAGAAGCATAATGGCTGCAAAACTTTTCTAACTTGCTGCTACCTAACTAGCAAGTGAAGCTAGTCTCACAATAAATTGGTTTTAGCCATATTTAGAGTTTGAGAAAATCAAAGCTGACTGTCACAAATGGACTTTTCATCAGCTCTAAGTGGAAATAAATTTAAAGGCACCTCTAGCCCACATAAAATGCAATAAACACAGAATGTCCTTGTGTGTATCAGTATGGCATGCCTTACTGAAGTAATACAATTGGCATTGTGTGGATTCCTTACTTTCCTCTACTGGGAAACACCTGCTGTTGCTTCAGGGTGCTTTATGGCAAAATTCCTGTTACAGCATTAGAAGCTGAGTCCTAAATTGTAGCTTAGTAACAAGGAAGTTTTTTTTGTTTACAAAGTACAGATGTGTGTATTAGGCAAGATTTTTCTTAACATTTCTACACTTTATAATAGCTTAAAGCTACATTATATTAATAATCCAAATATGTTTTAGAAAAGGGAACTATATTTTTACAGGAGAAGCTACCTGTCTGTGCTAGTAGTACCTAAAGCACCATGGATCTGTTGCTCTCTGACTTCCATTAATAAACGGCGAATAAGGGGTCAATAATAAAATCACATTCACAAATAAGTAATTTGAATCTAAGATTTTGATAATATGCTGTTGTATAGCTAAATCTTGACTCAAGCTATAAATAGGTAGCTGGTGTCTGAATCTTGTGGTTTGGATTTGCTTTAGTGCCAGAGAAAGTTCTGCGCCTGCCTGTTTTCCCATACATGTCAGATGCCAAACTTGGAGTATCAAGGGCAAGTAAAATTGTCTCCCACTGTCAAGAAGAAATGGATTTTCCATGTATAGTGACAGAAGGAGTTGTTGGAGCTTCCTTTTTTTTCCCTCTCTTTTCCTCAAACTTTTTTCCTTTGATTTTTAATCCTGAAAATGCAGAGTGTTTGGGCTTTTTTTCCCCTGAGGTTAATGTAAGATATGTTTTGCACTGCTGGTTAAGGTAGCACTTATGGTGGCTTCTTGTTTGCTTTTTTGTTATTCCAGTGAATCTCTAGTGAATTTCTAGCTTCAACTGTTTATATTAAAACTGTCTCCTTTTGTGACTTCAGAGCACATAAATTCTTTAACACTAGGCTATTTTGAGGATTATTTCTGGTTTGTCTACTGCAAACATAAAGTAAATCTTCATTTTCAGAAGGATTCAGATGATGAAACTTTTTCTGAAATGGTAATTTTTAAAAAAACACATTTAATTGTATCAGATCAATCAGCAGTGTTTTGTTTCTTGGAGATGAGGGAGATTCTCCTCTCCATTATCAGTGGAGGAGCCATGCCATCTTCAAAATATTGTACTATTGTTGCATTTCCATTTTCTTCTATGAGGTTTCTTGAATGCCTTCAGTTTGCAGTGTTTTCATAGGTACTAATAAAGAAGCAGCAGCATAAGAAGCTGTGGATTGTGCCAGAATTTAACACGATGAGAGTTCTTTCATTTGGTTTAGTGGTTTGGGTTTTTTTATTGCTGAAGGGAAAAGAAACAGGAGATGTGCTCTGACTTAAAACAAAAACATTATAGCATAGCCCTGGGTTATTTTGGAGCAGGATGCTGAAATTGCCAGTCGTAGATGTACGTGGATTCAATTTACAGAAGGAGGGTGTAGATCATAACATATCAACTTCAAAAAGGCAGAGACAGGGCATACTCTGACTGCTTTAAGAAGCCTTAAAGCAACTGTGTAGAAATAACTGGATTGTGGGACTGTTGAGAACTACTTGGTACTTTCTTGCCTCTGAGTTCCTGTCAGGGAGATTCCATTATTGCTTTAATCCTTGGCACTATCTCCCAAGTAAACATAGCCATTTGAACAGGTCCATGATTTAAGTACTTGATTGTGCTGTTGCCTGCAAAACTGGCACCTGCTCTTGTGCCTGTCACAAACGAACATGTCCATCTAAGTTGCATTGAAAGGTGAGGTATGTGCACTTTAACTTTTTAATGTATTTTCTTTAAAGATTCTCTGCCCCTCTCAGCAATGTTACAATTTTTCTCAAAAGAGAAAGATGTCTCACTAACCTGAAGTCCCTCCTGCAATGAGTAATAGGTTAATTTAAATAGAAGGGGTGCAAACAGGAGAGGCTGAGAGAGGCCTGTGTCAGAATAGATAACACAGTGGTTGTTTAGGTGTTTACACGGGGTTTTTTGGATATTAAAGTTCCTGCTTATGCTATAAAGAGTGAAGGTTCGTTGTCTGAAAGTTTTGGAGGTGGAGTTGGTCTTTTTTCCATTTGGCCTGGTGCATAATGAAAAAACTTTATCTGAATCTCAATTTGTTGTGAGATAATGAAATTACTTCCTGCATTTCTTCGAACTCCCACAAGCGATTTCATCACCCAGCTTGTGTTTGTGATTTGTGAATAACATCTTTCTGATATTAGCCTGCAGGTATTAACACTTGTAGATCAAATTACTTCCAGGAAAGAAATTTTTTTCAGTGCTAAATTATAAGGGATAAATTATATTTATCAATCTCCTTTAGATAGTAAAAGAAAACAAACTGTTGATTGTGCTTTTGAGGCAAAAACCAATGAAACCTTTTAGTTCAATAGTACAAATTCAGTTGCTATAGTGTCCCTCTTGAGGTGGCTGTAGATGTGTCTCTTGAAGACTTCGGTCAGAGAAATTCCTAAACTTTTATATCTTTTCTTGTCTTCTACCATTAGTAGTTGAACACAGAGCAATTTCTGTGCCTCCTCCTTGAGAAAAAAAATGATAGTTCACTACTGAAAAGCCACAAAAGAGCTACTGAAGAGCATTCTTGCTTGGGACAAGCAGGATAGATTAGGCTTTAAATTAAGACAGAAGGCATCAATAGATAGTAAAATGATAGGAAAGAGTGTCTGATACTATGAACATAATTCTTGGTGTGGAAACCAAGAACTCTTGTGTGTGTGTCTTCCTGAGCAAAGAATGAAAGACTGTGTATGCTTTTAACAGCCTTAGCAGGTATTGGCAGATGAACACATCACTGCAGTGTGAGAGCACATGTGGCGTGGGCAGTGGAGTGGAAGTCACACCCTGGCTGACCTCGGGGTAACTTATTCACCTTCGCATAACCCAGATTTGCTCACTGAACGAGCATGGGTGTAAGCAAGTGCTTTTCATGCTTTGCTGAATCAGGGACTTAATGTCTTTTTACTGGTATCTGACATTCAAAGAGAGTGAATTCTGGGCACTCTTGAGTATCTCATTCAGTTAATTCACTTTGTGTTAGAAAGGAGTGGTTGATGTTTCTTGTTTCTCAGATTAGTTGCTTGAGAACTTGTGACATGTATCAGTTGACTGAGCAAGGCCTAGAGGAGAATATAGTAATCCACAACTACAGGAGGATTTTAGCTGAATCCACTGAGAGAAAGCAATTTATTTAGTGTAAATGGAGTGATAAAAGGGATTTATAAGAGGGAAAAAAAATCACTCTAAAGGTTAGTGAATCATTTCTACTAGCCAAGAGGAATAGGAGAGTTCCCCCTTTTGTGGCTTTGGAGCTGCACTAGATAACAAAGCAGGAGGCAATAAATCCTGCTTTCTCATAAAGGTGAACTTGATGATGAGCATTACAATGCTGTGTGGCACTGAGGTGCTGACAAAGCTGTTGGGAATGTAGAAATCTTTACCAAGGACTCCTAAATATGGTCTATAGTCTCAGAACCTTTCACTGAATGCTGCTTTGATTTGCTGTGCTTTCTCTCTATATAAAGATTCTGAAATTAAAGGGACTGCTTTGATTTTAAACTTCAAAATATCAAAACTAATACTGGTATTACTGGTATTAGTGTTCTTTTGGTTTGTTTGTTTTGGTGGCTTTTTCCTGGTTTTGTTGGTTGTTTTTTTTCCTGGAACTATATTAAGTGAGGAGGCAGTCTGCAGCATGGCTTTTAAAAACTGTATGAGTGCAGATCTTATTGTCCTGAAGTTGCAGCTATTTTCCCAGTGCTCATCTGTTACTCTTTTATTGGGTGCATGTTCCCCTTGGTACAGTGTGAATGTCCCAACCCTGTGCTTGCTTGTACACTCAGCAGGTTTGTTACAGTGCTTGGTATTCTGCAGGTAAAGTCACTCTGCTGAAGCAGTTGGGAGTTTTACGATCAGACCAAGAGCTAACACAGTATTTTGGATTTTAGTCACTGGCAACGGGATAAAAAAATGAGGGATCTTCACTTTGTTTCTTTTTCATCTATAAAATGTTCTAGCCTATTCTGTAATGCTTTCCTGAACTAATATGTACATCTTTTTACAGATTAAAATTGGAGGAGAGAAGAAAAGAGCTGGTACAGAAACTTGAAGAAACTACAAAATTAACTACCTATTTGCATTCACAGCTTAGGAGGTGAGACTGTAGTGCATAATGTAAAACCTGTTTTGTAGTGGGCCTGGATGTCTCAACTTCATTCTTAGGATTTTCTCTTAGCTGGAGGCTCAGCAAAATTTATTTAACATTTAACTAAGAAAATGTAAGTGTAATAGCTTCGAGCATTTTGTCACCATGCAAACCTGGTGTAATTTTATAATTTCAGTAAATTTTTTAAGTTGATAGTTCTGTTATTGTTCTGTAAACAACTTCTAAGTGTTTAGAAGGGCCTGCTTGAATTATTTTTTGTGACGTTTTTTCCCAGCAGTCCTCCAGAACTGAGGCAGTGGCACTCGGTTTCTCTGGCCTGGCAGGACTTCTTATCTCCTATTATTAACAGGACAAGAGTGCATGTTACAGCCTTTGCCATAATTTATGTAGTTGGATTTACTGTGCACATGGAATGCCTGTTGTCATACAGATGCAAAGCAGTTCTGCTATAAGTTGTCTTCTATCTGGCTTATTTCCCAGGTGCTTGGGCAGAGGGTAGGCTGCATGAATTGCTCTAGAGGTGGCAACACTCCTGTGCTGCCATAAGCTCCATCCTGGGGATCCTTGTGCTGTCACATTGACCACATGAGCATCCACACCAGAGTGGAGCAGGTTTTGGGTGGGATATAACAGCTGAGAAGGCTGCTGTTACTGCTTTGACAGTTTGTCAAATCTGCAGCCTTCTCCAGAAGAAAAGGGCAGGCAAAAAACAGCTTAGGCAGCTGGCCATAAGCTGGATAAATTGTCCTGGTAGTGTGCAGGTTGGGCACACTGGTGCCAAGGTATGGGTGCTTAATAAACATAATGCCCCAAGCAGCTTTTGGTTGTAACCTGTTATAGGGTTGTTTCAGTCAAGCTTCCCTCTCTTTGTTCTGTTTTGTGCTGGTTTAGTTTATAGCATCACTATGTGTTTGTGCTTTCTTTGCAGCCTCTCAGCTAGTACGTTATCTGTGTCTTCAGGGAGCAGTTTGGGATCCCTGGCATCCAGCCGGGGATCTTTGAACACATCAAGCAGAGGATCGCTAAACTCACTCAGCTTCACGGATCTCTACTATAACCAAGGCGATCAAATTGCAGATTTGGACTATCAGTACAAACTTGATTTCATATTGCAAGAAAAAACTGGTTACATTCCTTCGGGGCCTATCACTACTATTCATGAAAATGAAGTGGTCAGTTCCCATGGGAGACTGGGTTACAGTGAGTCTCCTTCAGCTGCAGACCATCCCAAATTGACTGAACCTCCCAAATCTGTGACATCGCTGTCTTCCAGATCCTCACTCTCCTCCTTGTCCCCCCCAGGCTCCCCTTTGGTTTTAGAAGCTGCATTTTCAGTGTCAGCTCAAAATTCCCCTCTGCATCACCTCACTACGGACTTTGAAGACTCTGACCTTTCAGGTGATTTTGCAGGCATTAGCTTCTGCGAGAACCAAATATTATTGGACTCTGAAGCCAGAGCAGGATCTCAGATTCCTACAGATGATAAAGATCTAAATGTTAGGCAGCCTCTGCCTTCTCTACATGAAGGAAGTTCAGGTAATTAAAAAAAAATAATGTCAAATGTATATGTAACATGAAAATTAACAGCTGGCTCTTGAAATGAGGAGGTACCTTGTGTAACTGAAGAGTGTCTTGATCAGCATGCACTTGCCATAGTGGGCAGTCAGTAGTTCTGAGGGATGTTACCTAACTTCTAGTTTTGGCTGCAGAGAGCTGCAATCACCCTGTTTCTGTCTACACTTTTCAATAGCTATTTTAGAAAGAAAGTTCATGTATTGCAATCTGTCGTGAAAACAGTAACACAAAAACCTGAAGCTGGATTTTGAAAGCATGGAGGATGCATGGTGTTCCTAGGTTTTATCAGGATGTATGGATATAAAGCAAATACCCTCTGCTGGTTTTTTGATAACTTGAAATCAGATCCTTTGTTTCTCATTGAAGAGTAAGTTACAAACTGACATCCTCAGTAAAAGAGACTTCTGGACTGAGAATTATGTGTTATGTGTATCTAATTATTTGAGCCTGCTATCACTGAAACATCTGCAGTTCATTTTGAGTTGAGAAAGACAGGTGACTACATGCCATGTAAGTTACAGTGAGAGTTTCCCCATTTTTAACATGGATTTCACAGCTTTTAGCTTTTTGTCTGAGTTAGCACAGAGCTTCTAAGCTAGTCTAGGCTCCCCCTGCCATCTGTGGGAACTTCCAAAAATTAGGACATCTCTTCCTAAAGCATACTTCCCTTAAAGGAAGAAGGGATGAATGACTGTGAGTTATCAAGGTAACCTTAGTTACTAGTTAACTTAAACTTTGAGGTGGCTGAATTAGGTGTCTGATACTGTCAAAACCTTTGGCAGAGCCAGAATTTCAAAAATCCCAGCTGTCAAGAACTGATGGCTTGTGCTCAGTCTTAGAGTGCTTGCTTTGCTGCCTTTTGTTGGGGCTGACAGTATGTTGTGCTCTCTCTGCACATGTATTTTTTTCTAGTGTCATTCTGTGTCATTGTCTTCAAGTATGTCGCAAACTATTCATGTTTATGTTACACAGTGGCTCTGTTTTCTCAAGGAAGAACTGAGTGAGACAGATTTCCAGTAGTGCTGAGCACTGGCAGCCCTATTTGAAACCTGGTCAGTACCTGGCATTTCCAACTGTATTTCTGAGCTGGTAGGGGAGTAGCTGACTAAGGAGTTTGGTGTTTTAGAATAAATATGGCCTAACCCTTGAGCATTGTCCAGATTTGTTGCCAAGTTTGAACACTTACGCTTGGAGTTTTCTGATTTTTAATAAAAGTACCTGGACATATTCATACAGTTATATATTTTAATGAGAAATTTGCTTTTATTTTTGTAATTCTCTCAAGGAATTGTTGTAACATCTGTTACAGGGATGGAGGCTCTCTTTAACTAAAAACCTAAACTATGCTAACCATGACATCTAATTAGATTAGCTTACTGCAGTACTGTAGTAATTTCAATGTTGGCCAGAGCAATGTGGCACCAGAAGAGAAAGGTATGGTGTGCTTAGTACAAGCTGGGAGTCCCCACTCTATTTCACTGTGCAGAAAGAAAACAAATTGACTGATGTCCTAATGGTCTGAACCTGTGAAATGCAAAGTGAAGAAACATGGGAGGGGAATTTGGGGGGAGGGGATCTTTTTGTCCTTTGTCTTTTCGGGATAGTGTAGTACAGTAGTTATTTTACTTTGAAGCCATATTATAAAAGATTGAAACAATAATTATTTTTCCTGCCTGTATTTCGGCAGCATATCCTTTCCAAATTAACAACAATTTTCATTCTGTCTTTGCAATCTGGCTGCAACTCACCTAGTCTGAGAACTGAATTCTAAATCGCTTGGAATTTGGGAACACTTTGGGCTATGTGGAATCAAAACTTTTTTTTTTTTTCTATATATCATTATTTTCAAAGGCATCATGTGGTTGTCTAACATTTTTTAACTTTTTGAGGACCTCTTATTCTGGATATTGTCAGGTTGCCTTCTAAGTCTATGTAAGTAGTTATTGTTTTGAAATTTAAATTCATCCTTTGTTTCTTCATACTGATACTTCCTCATGTAGCATCATATGCATAATACAAATTGTCTTTAAACCTGTATTAAGGCTGCCAAAACAAGTATTTGAATTGCGAATAGCCAGGTATTAACTAATTACACTTTAATACCTCTGGTTTCCACAGTAAAATGGGCCTCATGGTGAGGCTTCATTCAGTACATTAACAGTGATTCGCAGACCTGGGGTTGTTTCAGTGTTTCTGCTCCAGTTTCATTCTTGAAACTGCTGTGATGCTGAATGGGAAGGTGTGAACAAACTCAGCTGGAGGCATAAACCTGCATAGAAAATTTCAGCCTACACACTTAGGTTTTTACAAGACTGCAGATGTGAATACTGCTGAATCTTAACTTGGGCATAGACAAAGACTCGAAGGTAGTACAGCTCCTGTCGTCATGTAATCTGCACTGGCTCTCTAGGTGCAGTGTTCACCTGCTTCTCTGGCTGTCTCTGACTTTTCTGTACAGGTGAACCATAGAGATATTTGCTCCTCTGCACATGTCCCTGCTGTCAGAAACCAAGTTGGAATATCATGTAGTTCTTCCACAGTCAGTCTCTGTCATTGTCAAAGTCAATTCAGGCTGCTGTGGTAATTCCTAAGGGTAATCAATAAATCATGTCATCACCTTCACCCCTCACATGGTGGGGGGGAAGGGAAAGAGCACTTCATCATCAAGGAAAAAGCATTCCTACTGCCATAAATAAAAGCACAAATGCAGCAATCAATCATCTAATCTAGAGCCTTAAATTTTAACATCTTAACAGGATGTAAAGTCATGATTCAGCTGGGGATGATAATGCATACCAACATCCTCATCCGCTGGCAGATAAAAGGACTGCACAGGCCCTCAGCTTACTGTGCTGCAGGATGCGGCTTCACGGCATGGCACTCGCATATGAATGCAAGTTGAAGATTAAAGCTAAGTAGTCATTGAGAGGCTGTAGCATAGAAAGTTTTTGATGGTAGTAAACCAGAGAGGATTTCTACCAGTTATATCACTGGGGAGAGGGTGTCTGTCTGACTTTTGAATATTTAATAAACAGTAGGCAAGCACCTGACACGTAGCTTGAAGTGTTACCACAGTGCTGACTGTGAACATGGCAAATACTGGTTTAAAGTTCAGGATAATGAGGGTTGATAATGAAGGACAATAAGTAGCTGAATGCATAAGGGTGATCATAGGAGTCTGTGTCTCTGTGAAGGTATAATAGTACATTTTCAAGTTCATCAGTCTGGTTATGTCTGCAGCCAGAATGTGTGGTAACAGCAGTACAGTCTCAGAATGTTTAATGATATGGAACAAGACTACTCTGTGCTACTCAGTTAAGGGTCACCGCTTTCAACTTGACAACTTCCTAAGCTATGCTCATCTCTCTTTCTGACTATTAATCTCTTGGACTAATTTTCATTCTTTTTCCTTTTTGTAGGTGGTGATTTACCAAGGAGAACAGCTGCTCATCTGCTTGAGGAGAAAACAGCTTGTGTATCTGCTGCTGTGTCTGATGAGTCTGTGGCTGGAGATAGTGGTGTATATGAAGCTTCTGTGAAACCGTAAGTTTGAGAAATCACACAAGTCTTACTACCAAAAATTTAAATTTATCTGTGATCAGTTACACAGTACCGGCAGAAGTTGTTAATCAGCCCTGCCTTTTTTAGAAATAATTTGTACTTTCAGATGGAAAGGAAGGCATATTTGCCAAACAATGAAGTTTGATTTGGATTATTTTTTGTGCTTGTATAATTTTGTCGAATAGCATTAATGTATACTTCCTGATAATCTTGGGGGGTTTTCTCTTGCTAGAAGTGTTCCCAAGAGAAAAGCTTGATGTAAACTATGCAGGTTCTGCCATGTGACTCTATTGACACTACTCAGAGTTACTGTTTTTACTTCTTGTTTTGTTCAGGATTTTTAAGATTGCATAGCATTTTTTTGGAATGTTTTTATTTTTAAAAAGAGGTTATAGAAAAGACAAGAAAAAACTGTATTGTAATGATGGTATTAAAATAATCCAGGTTGAGGTATAGGGTTCACTGTGATGATCAGGATATAAGAAACATATTTGCTGTTATTTTTTGACCAGACAACTTCTGTAGCATTCTTCATACTAGTTTATATAGTATTGCCTGCAATCTTCAGTAATCAGCCTGAGGCCTTTCTGAATCATTGCTGCAGTTGTCAAACTATTCCAGCAGTGACTGTCCTAAAACACGCACTGCTGCTGTGTAGGCTCTGAAATTCTTATTTGGAGTGCTTGCTGTAATTAAATCAGCGTGTTTAGGAGAATGGATATAGGTTCTGTGTATGCATACCTTAATAATTGCTGAAAGCTGACTATAACTTTCCTAAATTTGAGTATTTGCCTGGTTTTCCTAGACCAAGTGAAAATGAGGACATTGTATATAGTGAAGATGATGCAACAACTCTAGAGGCTGCTCAGGTACAAATAGGACTCAGGTGAGTGACCAGCAAAGGGAATATTTCTGTTTATACATAAATGTGCATAGTAAGCTTCCCTCATGTTGTCCTTTCTTTAACAGATATGACCATGGCAATTCAAGTTTCGTGATAATCATAGTACGGCTTAGAAACCTTCCAGCGTTTTCTGTCCCTCTTGGCTCTAAGGTGTAAGTCAAACAATCACTGAGCAGTAGTGTTGAAATACAGGAATATAATAATAAATTGTAAAAAATTCTCTAAAGGAATCAGTTGATTTACAGCTTAAGAGCACTGAAATAGGTACAAAACTTTTCAAATTGTTGTAGTATTTAGCTTTTGCATATTCCAGCAAGAAAAAGAAGTTATCAGGAAATTTGCACATTCCACTAAAGTAGAATAAAAAGGATTTTTAAATTATGTTTTATCTAGTGCTTCTAGACGTTCTGTAGCTTGAGTGCAAAACAGCTATGCTGTAGTTACTAAAAACATTCTTTTGATACTTTGGCATCCTTTCAGCTCAGAATGTTGCCTTTTACATTTATGTGTCTAATTAATGTAAAATGGTATTTAAAGCAGTATTTGTCTTTTAAGTGAGCTTTTAAAGGGAAGGGGTAATTTAGTAAATTGCAAGTTGACAAGCATAGTCACATTGAGATACGCCATCCCTAACAACTGGAGCTTGGAGGTCTGTTAAGAGTTAGTTGTTGAGTCAAATTGCACCAACATGCAAAGTCTAAACGTAAATTACAGTGCAAGTCAAATGTAGAAAATGAACAGAAATGCCTGAATATGTTGCCACTGAATTTCTAATCCAAAATTCTCATCTGTATAAATAAGTACGGCTTGCCTTGGGAACACTTGTACTTGAGTGAGCTTTTTGACAGACTGTAAGACTACCTTAAACTTTTGAAAACCTTAATAAGATTGGAGTAGGACATAATCAATCCTTGGAAAATCTGATTTTCTTGCTGGTTCCTTTCCCTTTGTATCCCATCGCCTTACATTTGATTGGCAGATAAATAGGAAGCCACTGGGTATGGAAAGGATGCATTAAGGATAGGGGCCTGGGTGCTTGCTGGATTTTTCTGTTTGTTTTTGTTAATAACAAATGGTTGTTCTACTACTATCCTTCCTTCTCTGAACTAGTCTTGCCTCTGCTGACCTTCCAAGTCCACTAACATTTAGCACAAAAATACAGAAAAACTATAGAAGAGTGAATTTCTCTTTTTTTAAAATTAACATTAAGGACATGTTTCTTCCCATCTGTGAGATGATCTTCATTGTTTACAGTACTAAACTTGGATAGAGTCAGAAACTGCTACCTCTCTTGCTACTGCCTTACCAGGCACAAAAATTCCCCTTTGGGAAATGTTTTTGCAAAGGACAAGAGGAGTTTCTGACTCATCTTTGTTACCTCTTTTCCATTCCACTGATAAGTTACTGTTCCATTTTGTTGTTATGCAGTCCTTAAGTTGATGGGGTCAACTACTCTCATGCATCACCAGCAAGTGCCAGTTTCAACAGAGGTAAAGATTTGGTTTTGTTTCTGGCAGGTATATTAGAGTAGCAGTCCTTCCATCCTCCACTGACATCAGCTGTCTGTTCCGCACTAAAGTTCATCCTGCCATGGAAACCGTTGTATTCAACGAGCTATTCAGAGTAGCCATTTCTCAAGTAACACTGCTACAGAAGACACTGAGAGTAGATGTTTGTGCTGTCAGTAGAAGTCGTCGGGAAGAATGCTTGGTATGCAGTTTTATTTCTGGTGCTTTTTTGGCATGCATTTGTTTGTAGTGTCCCCTCTTGTTTTGATGGTCAAGGCTGCTAAAATTCCACAGCCCTTGGAGACAAAGTCTGAAGCATAACTTTGTTGTTGCTATAGTACCTAGAATACTGCCTTTCTCTGAAACTCCGGATACAGAATCTAACCCCGGATGGAAGGTGTTTTGATATTTCTAACACTACCTTAACCCTTTAATTACGCATTGATATTCCATCTTTGCCATTTTATACATAAAACCCCCGTAAACTTCAATGCAACATTACTTAAACACTAGGTTTTAAAGTAAAAGCTGAAGAAGAGCCACAGTAAAAAAAAAAAAAAGACAGCAAACCCTCATTATCGCAACTTTTCACAAAGAACAAACTAAATCATGTTTTGGATGTTAGATTATATGATGGACACCTTTTTGGTCTTTATGATCTTTTGAAATAATAAAAAGGCATGGCATTTATAGATCAGCCCATTGGAAGCTGTCACTTTAAATTTTGTTGTTAATTGTAGTCATCATTGAATCAGTGATGCTTCATTTACTTCCAAATTGCTTTTGCATGGTCTGGTACAACTCTAGTTTTTCACCATGAGAGGAATTTTAGTAGCACAGTGAGATTTTTTTCAGTTACAACACACTGAACTGATGCTGGAATCTGCTGGGGTTCATCAGCTCCAGCTACTGTGAAATAGCCTCACTTTCAGAATGTAGAAGTTAACTTAATTCCTGGGGAATGTGTTGGCCTCTTTCAGTATGTAAGAGTTTTCCCCTGAGGAAAGGAAAGGGCAACAGAACAAAAATGCAGCATCAGGCAGGATATAAAGGTGAAGAAGGGACTCAACAATAACAAAAAATCCCAACGAAGACAAGGGTTATTCGAAAGATCAAATGAAAGAGTTGGGAGTACCATCCCCAGCAGAAAGCCCTGGACAACATGACCAGAGTGTTGGCAAGAGCTCTGTGTGCAGCCCAGTAGCTGTGGAGATAATACACTTTGCCAAAGAACAGAGGATTTTAATCTCCAAGGCACAGCCCAAAGAAGTTTTCCCAGAGTACCAACTTGGTGGATGTCAGTGCTTGTCCAAATGAAAGGGTTTCTTAATCTCTTTTACTGGCTCTTCATCTCCTCCTTCACTGGTTTGAGCAAGCAAGGTCATCCATTATTTGCTGTGTGGATGATTTTTGTGGTGGAACAGCTGAAAATCATGTGACACTTGCTGCATCATGAGCTGCTGCTGTGCAGGTTTTCATTAGCGAATGCACTAGAGCAGTGTGGGCAATACCATGGTATGAGGGAGTGGGGAGAAATTCTGGAGACTGAAATAAGAGATGGCAGAATGGACAATATGAAGGACTTTTCCATGTACTTCTATTTGTCTATTTTAACTGGAAGTGGAGGGAAATACAAATTGTACAGTTAAAAAGGGGATTCAGGTTCATGTCAAATTTGTGCTGCCTGTTTTGCATGATAAGTACAGCAGAATTTCAGCTGTTTTATATGAAACAGAACAAATTTAAATAAATTTCTTCCCTTTTCTTATTTTGTGCAGGCTGGGACTCAGATCAGCCTGGCAGATTTATCACTTTCTGATGAGACCTGTACTCTGTGGTACAACCTGTTGCCTTGCAAGCAGAGTCCTGGCAAAAAACCCAAGGAACAAAATGATGAATACATCTTTCTGTTAAGCAAGCAATCACAGTCGTTGGACTCACTGGACTTGGTGAGCAATGTGTTGGCTATTACTGTGATAGCAAGAAAAAAGCCAGAGACTCCAACTGTGCTGTTGCAATGTAGTTACTTGAATGTGTGAACTGCCCTCCCCTGAAGGCCCAAGGCCCTGTTTTGCAGGCACTTCTGTCTAAAGTGACTTCGTGTGAGTAGGGCGTATATGGGGTGTCAGACAGGAGTGGGGATGGGCAGAAGCTTTTTACTGGATAAAAAATTGCACTCCCAATTTGAAACCCTTCAGCTGTGTTTCTTTTTAGAAAGAATGTTATTGAAGAGCTTCCTTAAGTGTATAATTTATTTTCACATGAGCACCTTAAAATTGCTACTTATTAACTATTTGAATCTGCATACTTGAAGCCATTGCATTGAACATGCTGTTCATGCAAAACATACTAACTCTTCTGGTTAAATAAGCTTTTCTGCTTTAATCCCTTCTTAAGAGAACTGCATAGAAAATGTAACTTTGAAGAGCACCCTTTTTTCACCTAAGAACATTACAAGTATCAGTGGGAAGACAAGAAAATACATTGAGGGATGACAGGAGTATATTTGATTGCATTATCATTTTAAAACCAATTGTTTTTCATTGATATTTACTCTGTTTAAAAATAATCATTCAATGTGCTGTACACTGACAATTGAAACCCCTTACCTCGTGGTCTGGGTGTCATTGTTTCTGCTGACATCAGGAGCAGGAGGGTAATGCAGCTTTTATAAGAGTTGTCATTTTTTTACCTGTTACGTATCATTCAATTCCAGTTTCATCTTTTTCCTTGTGAGCAGGATGCTGTGTCAGCTCTGCTGGAGAGGACATCTGCTGAGCTGGAAGCAGTAGAACAAGAGCTGGCTGAAGATGAGGAGAAGGAACAGGAGCAAAGGGCCTCTGAGGAAGACTGGTAAAGCCACTTTTCCTCTCTCACTGTTCATGCCTGAATGATTCAGCTCATTCTTCCTTTTCTTAGACAAACGAAAGGGCTGTACTTTTGGAGATCATAGACTCATAGAATGGTATGGGTTGGAAGGGATCTTTAAAGATCATCCAGTCTAATACCACTGCCATGGGCAGGGACACCTTCCACTAGACCAGGTTGCTCAACACCCCATCCAACCTGGCACTGAACATTTCCAAGGACAGGACATCCACAGCTTCTTTGGACAATCTGTTCCACTGCTCACCACCACTGGAATTAGAGTAAAGTCTTATTCTCTTGTGGGGTCAATTCATTCACGTTCTTTTAGGTTTACAGTGTCTTGGCTGCTCTATGAACTCCTACTGCCAATGCTCCTCCATTCCATGTACATCTTCCTGTGAAACCACTTGGGCTGTGAAGCCACTGGAAGTGTAGCAAAATATCACATATTATACTTGCATTAAGTGTAACAAGCAAGTAACAGGATTTGAAAAGAGAGCTGCTGTCTGACAAAGTCAGTGTGGGTGTGCTTCCATTGATGGTCTTGTTTTTGAAGAAATTGTGAGCTTTCCCAAGAAACAGATTTCTTGCTAAATTGCTATTTGAGTTCTGTTATTGTGCAATTTCTTAGCTGCAGTGTAGAAGTAAATACCTGCTTTATTATGGGGGAAGGGGAGAGTTGCATTTTTGTTTTATGAACTTATCACCATTACAGCTATTGAATATAGTGCAGTGTTGTCATAACGACCTCAAAGATGAACTGTAGTAGCACTTGCTGGGTTTTGCTGGAGGCAGCAATGAAATGGGCCTTCACATAAACTTAGTGGAAGCATTTGGATGATAGCTGTGTTTCCCTGTCAGGAAAAGGCATACCCCATAGATGGGTGCAGGTCTGGGCTTTCTGGTATCTTTCTCAGGTGAGCTTTTTCAGTTCCAGAATAAGCCTGGGCTACTTCTGTTCATACAGGCTAGAGATGCTCGCAGAGGCCTCTGATGAAGTTGTGGATGAAGAGGAAGATGGCATTAAGCTGGCAGTGGAAGGCGACTGTAATGATGACATGGGGTTACTCGTGGATGCACCAGAAATGAACGAAGACAAGAACAGAGAGAACAGTGATGAGGCCTGTGAAAGCCAGCAAGCTGCTGTAATTCTAACACTGGTGAATATCTTAAAATTCACATTCCTGCAGTATCTTACTGTGTCTAAAAATCTGTTTCTGAGCAATTAATATAGAAGTCTGCTGCATCTATGCATTTACAATTTGACGTGGCCTTTGCTGTAGCACTTGTCAGTATGTACTTGTAACAAAATTGGTGCGGTCACTTCTGAACTATGAAGAGGACATTGGACAGACATGCTAGGCAGAACGTCTAAGTCCAGGACAATTAACCAAGACTCTCTATCTTCACTTTTTTTGTTGCATGTGGAGAATATTCAAAATACAAAGCAGTTCAGTAGCTTCAGCTTCTGCATATTTAAAGTATTTCTGCACATCTGTTTCATTGTTTCCTTTTTTTTCCTTCAGGTTCATCTGCTAAACAGGGGGAAACACATGACATCAGTCAAGATCTTAAATGCAGGGATTTCCTTATTTTTTCCCTTTATTTTAGGGCGTGAAATACAAAAAACTATCTTAGCAGAAAAAAGGACAAAAGACTAATGAACAGAAAATTCTGAAATGTGTATTAAAACTGTGTATACTTTTGAACTATTGAGGGTACTGTTGTACCCACACACTGCATAAAGCAAATTCTAATTCCATGTTCTTGGTAACTGTTGTCTTTAAATTATATTCCACTTTCTTGAAAGCACTTTTAGTAGATGTTTAGTAAACATATGCCTAATGTGGTAGCACACTCTCAGAAATCAAATTTTTAGAAGCTTTCTGCATCTTAATAAAAACACCATAGCATGTTTTAAACCCACAAGTTCTATAACATAGCAGAGGTAAAAAGACAAAGAGTGACATCTCGTTCCTTCTACTTTGTGACAATACAGAAGTTTAACATCTCAGTGGACTTACTGGAAACAGTAATTAACTTCCAATTAATGTGGCAAGATGCCAAATGAGCTAAGGCTGTGGTATTAAAAGGACTGACAGTCTGCTGGGTAGCAAGTGAATATAGATCAAAGCCCTAACTCGGCAAGGGGAGACAGCAAGGACACATGTGAAGGTCAGACATGCACACGAGTGCTTTGCTAGGCCTGGGCTGGGTGGACCTGGACAATGAGTGAAAGACAGCAGATTCCACTGCAGAGCCAGCCACAGCATAGACCTCTGTATGCCAGATCCTCTCGGGGTTGCTGTTGTGCTATTTAGGTCACTGTATTTATCACCTGCACTTTGAAAACCATGAACCTCATTAAATTACCCAAGTTGAAGAAAAAGCCCCGGTGCACATCAGTAACACTGGATGTTCCAGCTGCTGCAGAGCTTGGTCTAGCCTAGCAGCCAGGATGAATGCAGCATGGAAGTAAGCACAGGCTGTGCCACCCATGGGGATGGGGGCACATGTGGGGCAACTCTAGTAGGCAGCAGGCTGTGCTGAGGGACAGCAGCCAGCAGTGTCTTTTCCCTGGCTTCACAAGGCTGGTGAAGCTCTGGAGATTGCCATAAAGCAGCCCTGCTGCTGAGGCTTGGGGATGTGTGGCAGTATGTCTGGAAGGACCTGGGCAGTGTAACTTTCCCAGCTGCCCCCTTTCAGTGTGCACAGGCACCATCTCTGGCACGGCAGAACCTTGCTCTTCTGCAAATACCAAACTAAGTAAATATAAATGTGCAATAATCATAATGTCTGCAAATGGCAAAGCAAAACATTTCTTGCACTGTGTTTGCATCAAACCATCTGCCGAGCAGCAAAGACCTTTCTGCAAAAGCTTTGGCTTTACTGGCTACAAAGAGTACCTTCAGAGCCTCTCCACACACTCTTAAGCCTCTTGGGAATTTTGTATTTCTTTACTTAGAATAGCTTCTCTGTAAATGCATGGTGCTTTTTGCCGCTGGTCTTTTCCCACCTACTACAAGGTGATGAGAATGCTTGTAAAATCCGAAGGCACAAAAACTACCTGTATCTGGTTCCAGTAAGTCTTACACATTGAATTCCTTTTCATAGGTTGATAAAGAGACAAACACTGAGGAATCACTTAATGAGAACACAGCAGTCCAACCCAAGGACAGAGCCAGCTGGAGCTGCAGACAGCGTCCCTTTGTCAGGAACAGCATGATCGTGCGCTCCCAAACCTTCTCTCCAGGCGAGCGGAACCAATACATCTGTAGGGTAAGGGCAAAAACACTTGTAATGAAGAGCTATTAACTAAAGAGTCATTTGACTTCTTGGGAATGAAGCATTAATGACAGTGAGTCATGTACCAATTTTCCCTGCGAGAGGCAGAGCCTGTGCTTTCTCTAGAGTCTCTCCCTATCTGAGCTGATGCATAGTAGAATTGACTTTCAGCAGAGTTGCATACTCTTGCAAAACACCTCAACTAGGGCAAAAATACATCCTATTGGAGAGAAATGACACAGATGCCTGTGCTGGCTGTCTGCAAAAAGTGTGTTTCCCTGCACGTCAGCAACTCCAGCACTCTCACAGCAAAACAATTTGTTACAACATGAAATAGAAGTCGCTGTAAAATGCCACTGCATTACCATATTTTAATAATGCAACCATTTAAGGGTAACAGTGTGGAAAGAGCTCAGTCATCAATTTTAAATCTTGCTTTGTATCTCAACTGGTTTTAAACCTAGGCAGCCTAAATCCTGCTGTAATTGCATCTTTGAAAGATGTGCGAGCGCTGCCTCAGGGCTGGGTTTTAAACATGGCTTTGGCAGCTAAGTTCTCCAGTCTCTCTAGATCTATGGTAGCATGGAAAAAGAACAAAAGATTTAAATTGTGAGTCTTGTTGCTGCTAAACTATGAAAATCATATGTTTAAAGATTTAAGCATGGATTACCAGCTCCATAGATTTTAATCACAGATACCCTAGAAAAGGCAGTTTATTTTGATCTTTAGTTTCTACAGGTTACTCATACAAGTACCTCTTTTTAAAATAAACCAAAAACTTACGCTTTAATACCCCAGTTCAGTTGGAGGCAGTTGCCATAATCATTTGGGAACATTAAAGTTCATCACTTGTCTGTGATTCTCATTAGCCTAAAAAAATTAAATCTATAGTCAATACCTGCATACTTAAATAACTATTCCATATACCCTCCAGAATGAAACATAGCTGACTGTTTTCTAACAATCTTTTACATAATTTGGATGCATTGTTGGCTGAATTCAGAAGCTAAGCCTTCATCTTAATTACTGTGCTGGAACTTAATTCCTAAGTGGAAATCAGCTGTATTGGCAAAAAAAAAAAAAATCACCTTAGTTTTACTGCCTATGCAGGTCTTCAACAGGAAGTAAAACTAGTTGCTTCAGTAGTTTAGTTAGTGTAAACTCTTGAGGTTTTTGCATCTGGAAAAGTATTGGGTGTAACATTGTTACATAACTGCTGCCAAGAGCCAGAATCCAAAAAACCCTTCCCTTGAATAAACCATTTTGTTTCTCATTGTGTATGGTATTGCCTGGAAGCAAAGTACCCTGTGAAAAGAACATGTTTGCAGATGAACCTTTTGCAGTGTCAGAAACACTTGTTGCCCACTGCTGGGGGCTCCAGAGTGGGCACTGGAGCTGCGTCCAGGTTCACAGAGAGGGCTGAAGAGCTGGGATCTCCCTAGTCCCAGTCCCCAGCTTGCACCACAGGTATATCCAGTCTTCCTTGCTTTATGGTGCTGTACAAGAGGAAAGCTCGTGTTGGATACACTGTGGTGAAGTGCCAGCTGCTCTCTAATCAGAAGAGATGTCCTAGCTTTAAAAGAGCACCTACTCTCATATGATGTTACATAAAACACAGAGATCTTTGAGGCCTAATGGACAGAATGAAAGTCTGTTTGTGCTTTGGAAAACGTCCCTTGAAAAGTGCCTAAAGAACATTAGTGACTATGGCCACCTCTCTGTATCCAGGGGTGAGCTCTCAGTAGTGGCTCATGGTGAAAAGACAGATTTGTCTCTCAGGAGGTGTACTTGTATTGCAAGTGGTTGTATTTCACACCCCCAGCTCCCAGTCAGTCCTGTGTAAGCACACTTTAGGGCCCTGGCTTTGTTTACTGAAGTGTTAGCAGAATGATTCCTTTTTTTGTCCTTTCCTGAAGAGGTGAAATACATACTCTGCAGAGAGATGCTTCTGTTTTCCCTGCAGGTTACCACCTGTTAGGTGCTGATGCACCTAACAATCATTCTGCACTGATGTGTATGAAATAATGCTAAAGTTACAAAGAAGCTGCTGCCAAGCTTAAAATTATTTGGTGCATAATTTTAAGGAGCAGGAAGTGCTTCCAAAGGAAGCTGTAGGCACACCTTTGCTTGTTACAATTAATAACAATACAAAAATACTGCTTGTTGGACAGCTGCATGTCTATAGTAATTTACCTTCCCTGTAGTAAATTTGTTAAAAGCCTGCCTCAGGTAGGTGAAATCCATAGTTTGTATCTGCAGCCAGACAATGATTTGTCAGTACTTAATAACCATAGTTACCTTCCTTGCATTCCTAGAGTCTACTCACTATTCATTCAGTACGATCAATGGTTATCTTGGTGTAGGATTAGAATTTTAGAGTAGATGCTTATTCTAGTTACAAACTTGTTAAGTTTGTACTAAGAATATGACCTACATGTATATAAATACTGAAGTTCCCTGACTGGTTCTACCAGTGCAGGTGCATTTGCATATGAAGGTGCTTTATATCTGTTTATTGTGTACATTTTGACAGTTGAATCGCAGTGACAGTGACAGCTCCACATTAGCCAAGAAGTCTCTCTTTGTGAGAAACGCCACGGAACGACGGAGCCTGAGAGTTAAACGGGTACGTGCTGTGCTACCTGCACGTGGTTTAAAAGGAACTCTGGGGAGAGTAGGAACACCAACCAACATGAAGGATACACTATATTTCCAGTATTTCAGTAAAAGCAACACAAGTACCACAATTATGTCCTGTAGTTGAAATCTCAACATAGTGATCTCACTCCAATGTCATGCCCCCTCCAACGAAGCCTGTGTTGTTTTAGTTGTGGCTGAAGCCAGCAGCAAGACACTGATGCTCAGCATCATGGCATTTGTTGTTGAACTGGAGTTACTGTCAAAGGGGTCTGGGTTAAAGAACCTGTGTATTACAAAGTGACACAAGATGGCCTATGCTGCAGGAAAGTCAACACCAGCAATATACATCTTGAGCAAATTTTGGTGAAGATTTCAAGGATTTAGATGTCCTTTTAAAGGGAATTTACTCTTCACCAAAAGTACTCAAGTAGCAAAAGGATTGAGGGACAAGAGAGGAAGATTCTAGTTCTCTTGCATGAAATTCATTCTTACATAAATTTAGAGAGTTATATTTTAGTCTTAAAACTAGAACAGTCTTGTAACTAGAAAAATAGTCCTTTGGAAGCCTTGTTACTGGGTAGCAGGATTACATTTTGCATAAGAAAGAATAGGCTGGGATACTGAGTAGTCTGAGATGGCTTCTCCTGCCTGACTTACTCATGCAAAAAGTCACTGTGAAAGGACAGTAAATAATGTGAAATATGCTGAAGAAACGCATGTTTACAAAGTTTGTAACACTGTGTGTTTGGTTAGGCCTTGAAAAAGCAAATATTTACAAAAATAAATGATGTAGTTGAAATCTGTGGGGAATTCTGTGTAGTGTTGTGTCTCCTGGCAGTGTCATCCCAGGGATCAGAACGGTTTTTTTTGTTTTTAACCTGTAAATATATCTGTGCACTTGGTTGAAGCATTTATTTTTAGCTAGTGACTAAAGAAAAATTCCAGGATAGGTGAATTTTTTGACTTCAGAATAAAGGACTGGTAAATAAACCCAAAAGAAATTTGAGTTTTTCTGACTGTAGTATGTCAAACCGTCCACCAGCCTCTCTAGGTATTAACTTTTATCATTGTGTCTCCCAAACGGCTCAGCCTGTTTGCCAGCCCATCATGCGGAGAGCTGCACAGGAGTGCCCCGTGCGCACTTCCCTGGACTTGGAGCTGGACCTGCAGGCATCGCGCACGAGACAGAATCGTCTCAACGATGAGCTGCAGGCCCTGCGGGACCTTAAACAAAAGCTTGAGGACATGAAAGGTAGAGGAGAGGCAGACCTTCCTCTGTGTGTGCTAGAGGATGAACGTTTCCAGAAACTCTTGAAACAAGCTGAAAAACAGGTATGAGCAGCATTGAGATATGTGTGAGTAAATATGCCCCACCTTTGCTATAAATTTGTTAAAGAATTTGGTCAATCACGTTAAAAGATCTTTACAGAAGCTCACATTTGACTAATTACATCTCTGAATTACACAGTGTAACTTGTTTCTTTATTGATCAATACTACAACATTAAATGTAGAATTTGAGGTAACGTTTTCATACTGCCCTCTAAATACTTCAGTAAGTCACATTAGAAACTCCATTATTTAGAGTAATAGTTGTGGCTGGTGTAGTAAAATAGCATTTACTTAAAAGTTAATTTAGAATTCTTACATCCCAGCCATGCTTTTACAGACTTGCATCTGCTTTCTAATGTCCCTCAGCCTCTGTTGCTTTGCACAGAACTTGCACAGAACTTATAGCCAAAAGATGCTTGAAACAGGTAGAAGGAGCGATTACCACTATTTAGAGCGGTAGGGGCATGGGGAAAAGGCAGTGGCTTATTTCTTTAGGCAGGACATACCTGTTCTAATTTTGGCAAAGGAAAGCCAAATTCTATTCTCTACATGATGGGCTCTAGAACAGTACAAGTATATATGCACTGCCATAAGGTAGTGGGATGCCCCTAGGTGATTAAAAGACAAGAAACAGCATAGAAGAATGAGATATAACAGTGAGAAGTTGGAATATGGAAAATTCCAACAAGATACATTAAAAAGTTGTTAGATGTAGGGTTTTTGTTACATTTTTGGGAGGTTGTTTGGGGTTTTAGATCATGAAGGAGATTATCGATGGGAATAGGGTCTTGGAGAGGTTGTTGGAGGTTGTTAAAAGCCCAACCGAGAAAAAAAACCAAAACCCACCCAACCTGCACAGTTGGAGGTATTCTGAACCTGACTGGTCCAGACCCTGACTACTCAGCTCTGGCATCACTCCTGTGAGCAGGAGGTTGGAGTAGACGCCTTCTGGAGCCCCCTTCCCATCCAAGTCAGTCAATATACATCAGTTTTCAACGTGGGCAGGTTGTGAGTGACAGCCAGGAGGGATCTGTGCTCCTTAACTCTTTATGGTTGATAGAGACTAGTGTTTTGGTACACCAGGTTATTCAGAGTAGTAAAAATGGAATGTTTTAACAAGGTGCAAAGGCCCTCCTCATTTGTAAGCAATAGTTGTTGGTTTTGTTGTTTTGTTTTTTTTAAAGCTAAATGTCAGTAAATAGCCTTGTGTAGAAGAGGAAAGAGTGATCCTAATATTTATATACACAAAGCTGAGCTCTGAATTAGATGTTAGGAATGAGATACTCCGCATATAAGAGACAAAAACATAAACAAAAACATCACAGGATCAGCAGATGTCAAAAAGCAAATAAGATGGGAATTGCTAAGGAAAATACTTGGAAAAAACCAAGTCATTACTTTAGCATCTAAATACTATTATGCCTGTAACATAAACATAGCTTATTTTTGGTTTCCCTTTTCAAAGTGGATGATAAAACTACAGAGGGTCAACAAGGATGGTCAAGGGAGGAAACAACTTCCATGTTAGGAATGGCTAAGTAGCTACAACTGAAGTCCATACAACCACAAGTGCAGTAGAGAATGGAACAGATGGCAGGTTAAATGCAAGCAAACATAGCGTGACATTCAGAAACTGTAAAAATGTGTGCAACGAAACATTGAGTGCTGCAAGTTTGCATAGGTTCAGAAAAATTACTCATTTATTTATTTGCTAAATTTATGGTAGAAAAATGCATGTAATAATACCACATATTTCGAGAAGTCCTTGACTGATACCTTAGGAAACAACACTTTTCCCCAGTATGTTCTCCCAATTCTACATTTATATCCTGTTCTGTCTTCTGGTCCCCCTTTTGGCACCTGCTGCTGACTGTAGGTAGTGGAATACTAAACTGACTATAAAACACTAGCAGAGTTTAGGGTGAACATTGATGAGAGTTCTGAAAAACCCTTGGGCAACATGGGGGAAGATAGTGCAGTGTTTAAACTTAGTGTAACTGTGTTGGTTTTTACCATGTGAATTCATTATATGAATTATAAGTTTTAACCCATAAAAATAGTAGCTTATAGAAAAGAAGCATAGCTAAATTTATGTAGAAGTTCATAGTTTATATCTAATGCTGGATGCAGTACAGAAATGATAATTTCTGAGTGTTTCATTTAAATTACTTCATTCAAAAGCTATTCCCTCTAGAACAAAGTATGCCTATGCAACATATCATAGTATGAATCCTTTGGATTTGTGCTTTATTTCAGCTGGCTCTTTCAAGACAGGAGGTAGGTTTGTCACATTTTGTATGGCTGGTGTCAGTGATCAACACCATTACACACACTGTGGTGAGGAATAAGGGTAATAATACACATTCCTAAAATATATGCAGGCACTAGGACAGCATTTAAGTCCTCCTTTTTAATGTAAAAGTCATAACAATGATCACAGTCACTCCACCTCTTTGAAGAGTGCTTACAAAGTTTCTGGAAATATTTCTACCCTTTAAAATCATTGCAGCCTTCCCCTGCAGAGCAAAACAACCCTGAGAGCACTGTACTGTGTTGTCAGTGTTTCCCCTTGGGTTAGCAAAACACAGCAGCCTAGAGAACATTGTCATAGATTATTTCTTAGATCCTGCAGGCATTATAATGGCACAGACTAATGCAGCAGCTGGAAATGCCAGAGAAATTGAGAGAGTCTCGAGTGAAAAATGAAACCGCAGATGTGGGAGATGTTGAAAATCAGTGGCTGCTTGCTAGCATGCAGTTACTCTGCTTGAAGCCAAATCCACAGACTCCATACCTTCCCTCCCATTCCTTCCACACCTTCCTAAGTGCAGCAAGTATGTAATGCCCACTAATACCTGCAGGTCAGAAAACAGAGGTAATTCTGTGCACCAGAAGCATTTTCTCGTGTTTAGATTGGATGTTTATGAGAAACCAAGCAGTATTTCAAAGTTTGAGTTGAATCCTCATACAAGGAAGTTTTCAGACACCTAATGTCCTCTGAAGTACTACTTCTGTTTATATCCAAAAAAGATTCCTGTAAATATCTTCTTTATTTCTTTTTAGTACATCTTGTATGTAGAGGTAATATGTAATTATGTCATTAATACCAATAATCATGTCCTTGTCCCAATGATTTGGTGTTTAGCACAGTTAGTTTTTCTTTAGATTCAGTTTCTTTTATACAAAAACCACAGAAGAACAAGACAGGAAATAGCATTTCAGCTCTAATTTTGATAGAGTTTCTTCTTTGTCATCTTAAACAAGGTTAAGCTAAGCCCGGATAGAGACATTCCTATCTGACACTTATATTTGGTAGATAAGTATTGTGAATGAATGTTTTAAAGAATAAAGAAATGTGCTTAAAGAATCTGAGATCATAGTGTTGCCAGGGGGAGGGTCACCACAAAATGTGCCAGATTTTTGGGACTTACTGAATGTCTGGCCATTGTATTAGTATGCCTTTCTGTATTTTTTATAAAGCACTCAAGAAACATTATGTAAATATAAACCTGGTCATCTACATACCTTCTCATAAGCATATTCCTAGAGACATTGGGCTGAAACCCAGGTTTCTCTTAGAGTATCCTGAAAAAATTAATGGATTCAAAAATGAAAAAGGGATACATGGTAATAGAGAGTATGAAAACAAAGAAGTCCTCTGTGCTCTTAAATCTGAAATGCAATAATCACAAGAATCTCATGTATACTTAGGGAAAGGATAAAATTAGAAAATTTTGAAATATTCTATGTTTAGTGCTTTGATGATAAATATTAATTAGGAGAGCTGGTAAAACATATGGCCGGTGACATATACAAAATTAATTAAGACATTAGCAGTTCTAGACTGCAAATTTATGTTCACTAACTAATAAAGAAAACAATATTTATAGGTTAATTTCATTTTAAAATCG
The DNA here is from genome assembly GCA_013398055.1 of Ifrita kowaldi. Taxonomy (NCBI): domain Eukaryota; kingdom Metazoa; phylum Chordata; class Aves; order Passeriformes; family Cinclosomatidae; genus Ifrita; species Ifrita kowaldi. The sequence goes on from VZRS01004550.1 coordinate 353,399, forward strand.
TAGCTATTTTAGAGTTGGGGACTGAAGAAGTTAACAGCAGTACAAGCTGACTGGATTTTGAGTCAGTTTTTGAAAGGGTGGTGCTCTTTCATGTAAAATACTTTCATATAGAAACCAGAGTGTGTTTCAACAGACAGAGGGTACCACTATCCTGCTGTGAGCAGCTTTCTTATAACTACCCAGTATGAAACTGATAGTATGGACTAGCTCTTTTGAATTAGTTGGTTTTGTTGTTTAGGAGTCCACTGGGTTGAATTCAGAACTGGGATATGAACTCCTAAGTTACAAACTAGCTTTGAAGATCACTGTTTCAGGTTTGCATGTTTATTTTAATTTGAGGTAATGAACAGCATTTTCAAGTCTCTAAAGAATCAAAAATTAAACTCTCTACAGCTTTATAGTTGTTCAAGAATGTGAACAACTGCTTCTATTGAATTTTGATGGGTGACAAAATTCAAAATACAATAAATAACATTTGTCTGACAGCCCCTGCAGCCTTGAAATAAAAGCACTGCCCACACCATGCACCTCTCATGTGATGGAGGTGACAGTGCATTTGTTACAGAACTCACCTGTGTATGAATGGGGGTCATTTGTCTAAGAATTCCAGGTGACTCCCTACCTAAAAAGAGCTGCTGTTCAAATTATTGGATATTCAGAAACCCTTGATAAAGTTTTTTAAAGCAAAAGCACAGCTATTAATAGCAGTCTTGTTGCTGAAATGGTGGATGGCATAGCTGCAGCTGTCCTGTTGATGCTTAGTAAAGGCATAAATAATAGAGCCAGCAATACTGAGGTGCAGAAATTCAGTAACTCACTGTGGGGTATGTAGCTGCTCAACTCAGTTCACTAAAGACCTTTGGTCTCTTGTTACCCCTGGTGTTCTGTTCACTTGCCTTGGCTTTTACACCTCTACAAGGCAAATGAAAGAAGTGAGTCTAACATGCAAAATAGGTGCCATGTTGTAAATAAAGGCACAAAAGTTCATGTTCCTTTTTAACATGGTCAATAAAACCTGAAAGTGTATTTTGAGAGCACACCTTCCCTATTTTTTCTGTCGGTCACTTTGGAGTAGGTATAGGCAACTTTCCTGAGAGCTTTCATCAGGAAATAAAAGTGTTTTATATGGGAAGAGAATCAGTGGCTCCCAGTTCTAAAAAGATACTTGGATAGACAACGTGTGTTCAGACAAATTTAGGTATTGTCTAACTGCAGCCCTAAGAAGTATCAGAATTTATAAAACCTAGTAGCCACCTGTGGCATGGATGGCATGGAATTTGCTCTATTTATTTTTTTAGGAAAAGCCCCGTTACGTTATCTTTTAGCCATGGCTTAGGCTTGTGATGTCTTTTGTCTTGCTGACCTTTTTTATAGAGATTATCATAGATTCATTGGGGCAGGAAAAGACCTTCAGTATCATTGAGTCAACAGCAAACCTGACACTGCCGAGTGTTTTGCTTGACACAGAGCATCTCTCACTTCTTTGAAACAAGTAGTTGTTCATTATCAGCACAATACAGTTGTTTTTTTCTATACAGGCTGAACAGTCAAAAGAAGAGCAGAAACAAGGTTTAAGTGCTGAGAAATTGATGAGGAAAGCTTCTAAGGATGTGTGCCGGCTACGGGAGCAGAGCCAGAAAGTGCCACTGCAGGTGCAGTCATTCAGGTATGGCCCATTCTGCTTTTCATGCTCTTTTTAATGTAGTGAAGTAACAGGAACTATTTCTAGGTATAATCAGACATGGCCTGCAGCATTAGTAAAAAGTCCACACGGCTTTGACTTGCCAGAAACATCACACATTTCTAACATGGCTCTAAGTTGGAGTTTCAGAGGACCAGGCCTCGGTGACCTGCTCCTGTGGCAGTTCAGAGCGTGGTGAGGAAGCCAAGTGGAGTGGCAGACCCCTGTGTGACATCTGCTGTAGGCAGGCACGTGTGTGCCTGTTGCTGTGGCTCACCTCACCCACAGCAGGTTGACAGTGGGCTTTAAGTCATGGGAACTCTTCCAGTGATGGCAGGGGCCTGAAGCAGGATACAGCTCATCAGGAAACTCATTAACCACTACTTGTGCCTTGCTCAAGACTTTAGTATTAAAGAAAGATCTTGAGTCCCTCCTCTGTTTTGTTTCCCTTCTCCTTTTGGTTGCGAAGCAACCTATTACTTGAAGCGATTAATGATGTGTTCTTGCTTAGCATAAGCCACAATGAACACTTGTTATCTTAAACCTTAATTCTAACTGGTCTAAATTCCTAAAAGGCTGGCCAGTAAGTGGCAGGGCTTACAGCCCGGAGGCCACACCACTATATAAAAATAAATATAAATCTATTGATTGAAAAATACAGTGCTTGCTCTTGCACATAGAAACGGTACTGCAAGTTAATTTGGTTTGTTTTGTTGTTAATACACATTTTTTAAGTTTGAATTTTGGATTCCTTTATAGGAAATTTAAATCAGCTGCTAATAAATGTGAGACTTTTTTTCCCTTTTTTTAATCATCTTTTGTGAGCAGTAGGAGAAATCCATAAGCAAGTAGGGGCCTGTGAGGCAGCATGTATTGCAAACCACAGCTGTAAGTGATGCAGAATCAAAGCAAGAGAGAAAAGAAAGGGGTTCCTCAGCAAGGACATGTTACAACTGAGTTATTTATCTTCAGTTTGAAATTCAGAGCATCTTGAAGATTTCACTCTCTGTGCATGTCTTGAGAAAGGCTTTTGGTCGGTGCTAGTCATTTAACAGTTATCACAGACAGACTGCTGCCTAAATCTACAGGAACATGCAAGACTGCTCAAAACATCATTCCCCTGCAAGAAGGGTGTCAAAAGGCTCCATTGTCTTTTATCTTCTAGTCACCACACAGCTAGGAAGAGAAAGTCAGTTTAGGTTGATTTTCCTCTGAGCTACTCTTTTTCATGGGAACTAAAGCTTCAGCAGTGGAAAACATGGTTTAGTCTGCTGGATAAATACCTCCTGAGGCTGAATTGTACATGCCCTGCTAGTTGGACTTGTTACAGTGCTGTGGCCTCAGACCAATAACAGAGAGACATTTTTAAAGCTCTCAAGAAGAATGACTCTTCTGAGATTGAATCTGTAAGCCCCCAATACTTCTCTTCTGCTTTCTAGCCTGCTAGTAGGCAAACCTGTGTAAACTTGTTATGCTTCAGTAATGTCTCAGTTCATAGGTGACAGAAATGGTAACAGCACAGGGGAAGCAGCTGGAGAAGGGGTTGACAATTCTTCTTCTCTGAGTCTTGCCCAGACACAACTATTTCCCCCTTGCCCTTTTCCCATGTCAGGATAAAATGATTTATTTTGCCTTCTCATCCCCCCACGGAAAATATCATCATGGGAAATTCAGTGACTGGAACAATAGTTCAGTCTTATCATTGCAGGTATTAATGAAATACTGGTATTTTTTCTCTTTCAAAACTGGAACTGCTTTTTACATAAATCTGCCTATGAAGGTAATTGTGTCAGAATGCCACATTGGTTGTAAATAAATTTTCTGTATATTTTCCAAACCTGTGTTTTGAAGAACTATGCTCTAACCTTAGCAACTCTACAGCAGATGACATTGCAGTCATGCAACAAATGGTAAAAAAATCCCTTGTTTTCTTTTCTACTTTCAGGGAGAAGATAGCATACTTCACAAGAGCAAAGATCAGTATACCAGCCCTTCCAGCTGATGATGTATAATTATGCATTTTCACTGAAGTGTTTTTCCACTTGTTCATCTCTTTTCAGATGAGCTTTGTAGTTCCAGTGATGGGCTTTCAAAGATCTTCTATTTTACATTCACTATTGATATGTTTATTTGTAAAATAGAGTGAACTGAATTGTTGTAAGCTTAAAACATTGCAAAAAAACCCAACAAACAGAAAACCAAAGTAGATTAATGTCGGTATACTGATGCTGATTTTGTACAGTTTGTGTGTATTGCATCTGTGTTTTTATTTTGTAAAGATGGAACAAAGGCAGTACTAAGCATGTATCCTGTTGAACTGCACTGTGTTGAGAAAAATTATGTTCAACAGACAATTGTTTATCTTTTCACTATTTTCATGTGAGCAGACTGTGAAGATGGCTGTTCTGCCATGCAATACTTTTGTACAAGAGTGTAACTTTTATAGTTTAAAGTTAACCACAAGTGTAAGCGCCTTTCCAAAATATCCAGGCTGCCTCACAACAGCTGCTGATTAGATTCATCACCCACGTTGTAATTTTGTTTCTGAAAACAAATTTCTTCTGGTTTTGTTTTTTAATACTTTGTAGGAAGACACAGAGTTCAGAGTTTAGTTTTGTGAATGTACAGTACTTTAACCTGCACTAAAAGGTTTCTTGCATCTGCGGGAGAGTGAGAAAGGCAAGGCAGACAAGTAACCCTAAAAATTTACTTTGAGACTACCAAAAGGGGCAGCTGCTTTCTGAACAGGATGAATCAAATTCATAATACCAACACTGAAATCGAAATAGTTATACCCACTGTGCACTTAAAAATGAGAGTTTCTCTCTGTTAATCGTTTGTCCTAGGGGGCTCTCTGATTGCCAGCTAGGAATACATGAAGGAGTGTGCTAGGTTTACAGATCTGAAGATGCTTCATTAAAGGATTTGTACCAGAAAAAAATATCTCACATGCTAACTCAGATAGCAGAAGTCCTGTTGGTAAGGTAAACCCTTTCAGAAAAAGAAAAGCTCCTGACTAGAAGTCTGCACAAATTTTGGTACAATAAATAACAATTCTTAAAATATGCAACTGTATGCAGTTGGGGGTGCACAGGTTTAATGAATAGATGTGAACAGCTTGTTTCAAATATGTCTTACAAGCTTCTTCCTAGCAGGCTGCTTCATCAGAAGGCAACTTGGATGGCCTCTGTACATTGGCTGTAGGTGTTCAAGCAGTCCTGTCTTGCTAAAGCAGTTAAGGTCATCTTCCATGGGTACTGTGTAAGTAGGTGGATATTGCAGAGAACAGAAGTGGTTCATTTTCTACTTAGTTGGTTGCACTCAGATGCATTTAATTCACTTGCTACAGTTTTCTATCCCAAGCAACAAGCCACATTACATGGACTTCATCTCTCAGAAGTGCTATAATTACTTGGTGAGCAAATGGAAACAATATAACCACAATATGGTAGCAGCTGTCTTAGATTCAGAGTGACAATTCTGTGATGACAGGTCTGTGTAACACCCAAGGGTTTTCTTAGGCACAAATACATCAGTTCACTGAAATATAAAGCCAAACATGCTATTTTGAGCAAGATGACTGATTGAACATCCGTTATGAATGCCCCATTTGTTTTTTGTGTCTTGGGTTTGAGATAACATTCATGTTTGAAAGGTCAATTTAAAAAAATCTGGAATTATTTAATGTAGAGGTGAAATGAAGGTTGACAGTTTCAACTTCTCAATTTGATTATATAAGGTGTTTGTAGAATGATGTTTAGAGGTCTACTTTATGATTTTTCTTTTATTTATTTACAGTCTTATTTATGTTCTGTTTAATATAGTTCAGTTCTGGCCATAAAAATATTTGTCATTAAGGATGCCATCGTGAAAAGTACTTAGAGGTGTCTAAATTTTAGTCCAGTTAGCTGGTTTTTCTCAAATGTTGAATAATTTTCAAAAAAAAAGTATTATTGTCTGATTTGTAAGCATTAAGGTGGAGTCAAAACCTAAGTATTGCTGGCTTCAGCTTACAAAACTCCTTTAAAAATGAGAGACTTAGACATATTCATGCTCTTCATTTTCCAGATTGGTAAAGTTGAATATATTTATAGGCAGCTTTTAACAATTCTGCGTTTGGAGTTTGGGGTTTTTTACTAATTCAACATGTCACACTTGAAACACTCAATAGAATAATCTAAAATAATACATACAAATAAACTCCCATCAGTTTAAAGTGATAAATTTTACTCTTGAAGTGAAATTTACCCTGCACAGCAGGGTGTAACGAATGTAATTAGTTCTATTGCCAGGTACCAATGTCACTGCAGTTGCATATATCAAAATGTAAATATTACTGGTACAAGAATATTTAGCCAAATGAGCAAAGTTTAGCAGAAATTGTAATAGAACACAAATCAAATAATTTTAAGATTATTTTTCCTTTTACTATTGCTATGTTTATACTGTATTAAATATCAAATGCTCAGGACTGAACTAAATATTTAATCAGGTTATATTCTGAATGTGTTTCTGTTCTAATTTTGTCTGCAAGAGTATGCAAGTACATTACATAGATTAACTTGTCTCTGCACTTTTCATGTGTTTCAGTGATTGGAAAATACATTTTTTTTAACAAAGCTCTTTTCCAGACCAGTGTTTTATTTAATTCTTTTATTGCTCTTCTGTCTCTTTATATGGTCTTTGCAGAAACAGATGGCTGCTACAGCTTTGTCAATGTAAAATCATGGCAATTTATAGGAAGTTCACATCAATCACTGACAGCTCTAAGGATAAGTCGTATGGAAACTAATTCATATACTTGAAGTCAGTTCTTTACATTCATGAAGGAAAAACTGCACCAGCAATGAACACAGTTGAGTCTCCTCCAGACAACATCTCATTATTGCCCAGAAATACTAGTTTTCCTTAGAGAGAGAGAGATTGGACAGGGATAGAGGTGGTCATATTCTCTCTCCCTCTCTCTCACGATGGAGAATCTTGCATTATGTGATGTTGTGTCTGAGAACATTTAGTTTACTGTAAATGATACAGGCCCAGCAAACTTCATTCAAGGTTCTACTGCATTAGGTTTTTGTAATGCACATTGAACTGGTGCTACAAACTCTTCCAGACTTCAAGTAATATTATTTTGTAAAAAATACATAGTTTAAAGCAGCCCCAGTAGGAGTTCTGCCTTTTAAAATATGGTCAAGTCTCCATGCAGGCCTAGAGATGAAAATTTTTATACTCACTCCCCCAAGTCATACAACAAAAACAAAATCTGCCATTTATCAGACTTGGAAGAAATACAGTGGTGGCTTAGATTGCCATAGCTCACCAATTCATGTAATTAAAAGTGGAAGTAAGTAGTGATTAAAGGAACTGCTTGGTAAGAAAGAATCCCACTCCTGATCTTGTAAACAGTAACCTGTCTGTTCAGCAGATCCGTCTCTCTTACTATAACACAAGCAAGAAGTCAGAAAACCTGGTATCTGCCCTTTTTTAAGTCTTCCATTTCCAATTTCTAGATGCTGATGGGCATCTTGTGTATCTGCCATTGCTGCTGCTCTTGTAAGTGATGCTCAGAGGATGAGCAGCTTGTGGAGAGGAGTAGAGATCCCCCCTAGACTTAGAAAAAATCCACCAATCCAATCACTGAACAGTGCATCCCCTATTTCCCATCTGGGCAGAATCTCTGCAACATCATCATTCCAAATCTCCTGGATTATAGTGTAAGCAAGGGACAGGATCTCCAGCCATCACCTGGAGTATTCCTCCAAGTAGTAACAGCTTTTTTTATCTTCTGTTCTGTATTCGCCATCTTTAGGCAGTCCAAACCAGGACCAGAGATCACAAGGCTCAGAAGTCATAGTCCATCATAGTCATTTGATGTAGCTACTAAAATCATGGAAATCTTGAATTCTAGGAAAAAATAAAAATCTTTAGACTGTGTTCCTACATCCTTTGCCAGAGTCCCATGCTCCAAAGCTCTGGTGTGTTTATGTCTAAGTTGAGATTTTTCCAGCCTGGTAAGTAGTTACAGGTAGCAGTTAAAAGCCATCCTAGTACAGACAACAGAAATCCAGCTAACAGTAGCCTGTGTCTGTTTGCCAAGTTCATTTTTTACAGTCCCAGAAGCACCAAACCATTGGCTTTTGCAGGCACTGTTCTGCTCAGTTCTTTGTCATGCTCTGTCATACATAGGCACAAGTTAAAACAATGCTCTAGGAAGCATGAAATACTTCTCCCCTTCCTCCTGCTTTGTGTTGCCTGGTTCCATGTGCAGTGTTTGGGGGACTGGGAGGTGGCATGGTAAACCAGTAGCAGAAGGGTGTGGCCACAGCTGGGCTCACTTTTCATTAGTTTTTTGTTTGTTTTTTTAAGAAAAGCATATACTTGCTTTTCCATCAATCAGCTGAAGCATTACAGCAGTTTTGCTAATTTTGGCATCTCCCAGTTTGTTTTTAAGTTTTAATAGCACACTGATGCACTTGGAGCAAATGACACTCTCTGCTTTGTGGCCAGTTAAATGTCATGTTTAAAGTCAAATATACAGCAACATCTTCCAAACATGAGTGAATGGAACTTCAGGGACCTTGGACAGGATGCATAATGACTCAAGACCTATGTCAGAGGAAGATAGCTACACTGGCTTTTAAAGCAGCATTTCTCAGCCTATTTTTGGTGCATAAAGTATGCAGGTGCCAGAAACACTTAGAGTAACTTGTATGGGCAGTCTAATGTGGCAGACTGGGAAAACACAGCTTGCTGGGTCTGAGCACCCACACCATCACACCCCATGCACAAAAAGACAGTTGCAAAGCTTGCTACAATTTCAGAAACCACTATTTCCAAATACACAGAAAAACCATTTGATGCATTGCAGGTACTCAGACTGTTTAGGACAGGTAATCTCCTCTAAGTTTGTACATCACTGCATAATCAAGTGGAAAATTGCAACAGGGAGTCAAACTTTGGGGCTTATTTCATTGGTTACATAAAAAAGGAAGCACATTTTGGTTAAAATCCAAGCTGTAAGAGAACATGCATATTCATTTTCAGGCTTTTACAGTGCAGTTAAGAAAGCAAAAGCACCTTTTCTGTGCGGTCTCCGAAAACTTCAGCGTTTTGCTGCGATACAGTTTTAAGCAGTTCCACAGGTGAGAAAACACACCACCTTCCAATACCAGTTTATGGAGAAAACAGACATAAACTTAGGAAATCAGCTAAGTAACAAAGAGTTCTTTGAATTACTACCGGAACAAGCTTCTGGCTTGCACTAGGGTTTGGAAAAGATAGGGCAGTATTTCTGTACTGCTTAAACCCTTCCGTTTTAAGGCCTAGTTTCAGTTTCCAAGCGTTGACACTGATCCTGCAGTTCTGCTACTGCGTAATGGACTGAAGACGGATGGACTTCAGTAGAACAGATTGTGCAATTAAGTAGGGATCCTCCTAATATAAGACAAAATCCAGCAAGCCAGCCAACAAACAATGCTTCCCCAAAATCCCACCTGGGAACAATATCTGGTATATTCTCATCCCAAAATTCCTGGACTGTGGAATGGGCAACCCAGGAAACTGGGACAATAGCTGTAATCCCCGATATCCAGACGAGCATTCCTCCAAACAGCAACAACCGTTTCTTTTGTTCCTGTTGTCTTTCACCAATTTTCAAACAGTCCAACCCAAATCCCGAGAGCAAGAGGCCCAAAAGCCCTGATCCATTGGAAAAAAACATCAAAATCCTAGAAATCCTGAGCTCGGGAGGCAAAGCTAGGAAAGAATCGAAGTCCTTGCATTGCATTCCGCCTTCTTCCTGGACAACACAAGCTTGCCAGAGTCCCATAGTCCAGATCTCCAGTTCATTTAGTTCCAAGTTAAGATTTTTCCACTGGGGTAGATAGGTGGTGAGACAGGACAGGACCCATCCCAACAGAGAGACCAATATGCCACTTAATTGCATCACTGGTTGATAGACTAAGGCCATTGTAAGAGCAGAGTTCTGAAAGCTTGAGGAGAAAGGTCTCCCCAGCAGTTCTGTACCAACTGCTACCTTGAGTGATGGTGGAGGCTGTGATGATTTTAGGTCTCTGCTGCCCCAAATATAAGCCCTTGCTATTAACCCTTTGCAAGCTCTGAAACACTTTTTTGTTCTTCACGAATATAAAGTTTCACATAAAGGACGAAGGACTTCACTAAACCATGAGTTAGGCTTTCCGATAAGGATTTGATCTGTTACCTTCCAATTTGCTTGGTAAAATTATATCCCAATGCCTGATGATTACAAGCCTGAGGATGAACAAAGAAGGCTCTATGACCCCTCACCCTAAAACACAACAGAAATCTTTGTGCTTCAATACGGATTAATTAGATTTTAAGTGGTGATAAAAAAGCAGCTCTGTGTGCAACAGGACTTCATTGTAATAGCTAAATTTGAGATTTCAGGGATGTAAATCAAGGCCTTGTAAAGAAAGGTAGACTGTTTGCCTATAATCTTTAGACTTCCTCAACGTACATAATGGCTTATCTTCCACTGCCTTGTTTTATGTCCCCAGCACTGTAAAAGACACTTTGTAAAAGATCCTTATGTTTCACATTTTCTACATTCATTTCTTTTAAAATGGCCTTTGTTTTGACTGACTCTTAAGGGGAAAAGGAGACGGGTATGGTGAAAGTACCGTAGGAAATGAAATCCTAGACATCCCCTCCACCATAATGAACCCGGGCAGATCATCAGCCAGCGTAAACTTTACCTGCCCCAGGACTTCAGCAACACCACGGTAGCAGCTTACAGCAGCTCAGTGTCCCCTTTCCTAAAGCCCATGTCCCAGATGGCACACAGTGTATTCACTTAGTACCTAACAACATTTGGCACTCAATGCTCCCAGGGCCAGGAATGCCTAGTACACCTTTCTGATCAAAGCAAGATACCATTATGCCATTACCCCATTAGGAAACCCTGCTTTTTCCTGCTCTCATGTCAGCTAACCTTGTGCTTGTCCAGGGTCAGAAGGAGAACATCTGTTTGCTGTTTCCCTTCTCACATGTAACAGCACAGCCTGTCTGGGAAGGAGCTGAGCAGCATGAACACATCCACGTGAGTATGACCCAGAGATGTTTTTCCAGTCATTTCCTAGACGTGATAATGTATTTATCTGTATATTTTAATTCTCAGTTGTTCAGAATGGATTATGTGAGGGGAAAACACAACACTGCTTTTAAAGGTTTCCAAAATCCTGGAGGATATCATTAAGAACTGTCACCATGAGATGATCTTCCTCATTTTTATACAGAGTCTTAATTTCAAACCCTTGGTTTTCTCCTGTCACAAGCTGTGAAGAACCAATACAAAAACCCCTGAAAGATGATGTATCTCCCTTTTTCTTGTGTACCAACCCATTAGTTAGACAGCTTATACTTGATCAAAAAATTACCATGCACAAGACCAGAAATCACCGAGGATATAACTGACAACACCGGGAACAAATTGTCACAAGCAAGCCTGTAACTTTGGCCATCCACTAGGCAAAAGAAAAATAAGACAGATCAATCCCATGTTCATTCATTCATTCTCCAGACTGTATTTTCATATTTGGCAGTGTTGTTTCTCTCCCCTTTCTCTGTCCAGAGCAGGAATGCTAGTTCTGGAAATCCTTGTGACTTTCAATGAGAACCTCCATAACGCCATTTGAATAATTTTTAAGATAAACAACCACAATTTAGGAGTGATTCTGCCCCTTCAGGGCATGCTTATCTGACTTTAAAATCACAGTTACTGAAAGACTATTATGGAAGCCTGTTGCGCTTCTCTTGACTGTGAACATTCAATATTTTCTTCTCTGCTCTTAATTCCAAGAGTCACTATAGTCTGAGAGCACAGCATCAGGCCTGTGAAGTCCATCCATTTTGCAAATGTTGACTACAACAGGCACAGTATACTAGCCTTTAAATTTTAGCCATCAGAAGTACTGGGACTGCCGCATTAATAAGATCTGCCAATTAAATTCTGCAACTTATTATTAACAATGCACTAACTTAGAGCAAGAAAAGCTTCCTTACACTAATCTGGATAAGATTATATGCAATCCTTATTCTTCTGGAGGGGAGGGGAAGGTAACACTTGCCTTGGCACTAAGATAGTAACAAGGTCTGGAATGCCTTTACTTGGAACCTACTGATCTTATGAAAAATCACAGCTGAACTATGTACATTCTCAGGTCAGTCACTGCCTTAGTCCTATCTTCCTTGTCTTTCTTTCACCCTTTTCCTCCTCACTGTTACTTCTCTCTCACATCTAAAAATGTCTCATCCTCAGAATAATTGTATTTGGTAGACTTGTGCCTACACAGAAGGTGACATGTCAGAGTTACTGAAAAGCCTAAGGGGCTAGAATTGGGCTCCCATCTGTTTCTGTCCTACTGCTCAGGGCAACCGGAAACATAAGCCCAGGGTTTACTGTTATACTGCCATAACAAAAAACATCTGCCAGCATCGGCACAGCCTGAAACAACAGATCATCTTAGGATGTTTCAGTGGAGACAGCCACTGAAAGACGGCTCCTGGGCCAGTGGGGCGGGGAAGGTGCCTGCCAGGGACCTCTGCAGACAGTGGCAGGGGGCCCATGCACAAGAGAGCTGCTCCAGGACAACGCTGCCCCTTCTCTTTACTGCTGCTCCCCTTGTCAGCCTCTGCAGCAAGGACGGTGCTTGTGCAACACAGCCTTGTCAAGAAGAAAAGGAAGAGCAGGTACAGCAATCACTGGCCAGTGTTCTTTCAGGTAAGGAAGCTGAGGATGGATTTAGAGGGAGTTTTGACTGGGTTTAGAGTATTTTCTTCCCTATTCCTTTTTCCCTATAGACTTTAAAGTCTCAGGTATGTAACATACAGGGATACCAGCCCACAGAGGCCTATGCAGGTAAAATAATGCCTGTGAAGAATATAGCACAGGTCATGATCAAGTTCATAGAGGTTCAGTAATACCTTTCAAGCATTGGAGATCACATCATTCATTCAAACTAGCTCCAAGCATAATTTTTCAAATTGATTTTGACTAGACTAAAGCAGACTCAGGGTGGTCAGTGTGCATACCATTTTATGCAGTTAAGTGCATTAAATTTTTACTCCCCATAAAACCATTTCATGCTGAACACAAGGATTCTGAATGTCACTGCAAGTGGTACATATTCTCTTTAAAAGCTACACTAACTCTTCTGGGAACCTCCACGGCCAGAGATAGATACACTAATACTTTACTCCCTGCAAAGAGTAGTAGAGAATTGTTGTCTGTACACAGCTCTGCAGCCCACACAATTATCCCAATGTTTAATGGTCAGCAAGTGGAAAGAAATACCAGATTCAGCACTTTGGGATCTGATTAGGCAATTTAATCCCACAAAAGCAGAATTATGAGACTGGCTCTTTCCTACACTTTCAGTTCCTTCGTAAATCATGTTTATGTTGTGGGCTGGTTTATTCTCCTCCAGTGGTCCAAAAATTGTGTTCATCTGTGAAGTACAATTGTCCCCAGTAGCATTGTCCAGACACTGTTGTAGTTTTTGCTAACTTGAAGATAGTCCTGGAGTTCTCTAAAATATTTTTTTTTTGTTGCTCATTGTTGCTCATCAAGTATTTTTATTACTCATTCACAGGTCTCTCAGTTTTAGATTCCCATCTTACAGACACATATGCAGAAGATGGAAATAAGAGCTATAGATATATATAGAGAGAGTATAGATTATATTGATTATATATATACAGATTATATATTGATAGATTAGAGAGAGAGAGAGAGAGAGAGAGTATAGATTTTCTATGGCTGACTCTTAGTTACAGACAGTAGAACAGCTGCTGTCAGAAGTTGGCAAGGCAACGTCTTCAGCATCTTACTATGAGTGACTTAATTCATTCACCTTGGCAGTCTTTTGCTTTCCACCTTATTGCTTGAACTGAAAGTTATGAGAGTTAGCATTTTCTTACCCAACTAAGAACCCATTTCTTTGTGATGCTGGAGCATCTTTTGGGTTTGCATAGCCAATGTGCTCTTCAGTGAAACCACAGGAACACCAAGCAAAGAACACAAGCCATACTGCTACCCATATTGACTTACTCTAGTGTGCATTTAAGTGAGATTTGAGATTATGTATTGGTAGAGTTTAAGGTTCCAGGGTGCTTCAGAGAGCATCACAGTACAGAAGTTAACCTTTCCTTGAGTATGTATCTGTGTGTCTCCAACTCCTGAGAGTCATAAACTTTGCAAGAGAGTGACAGCAGGTACCTTTTGACCTCCTAATAAAGTGGACTAATATAAATTTTATTTATTTATTCATAAAGTTACTATGGTGGTTCTCCTGCGTGAGTTCCTCTTTGTTTCCCTCACTGAAATTACAGTACCAAGTTAGACACAGCCTCACACAGAGCTGGAAGGGTAAATGAAGTGTTCATGTAAAAAGTTCAGTGAATCAAAGCAACACAATGTCCCCTAGTACTCCCCGCTCCAATGTATGAGTGGCACTTGTTGGAATTCTGCTTGAACCCCAGTGCAATCCATAACAGCAACCTCTAATTATGGGCACTTAGAAGCCATTGTGGAAGCAAGAGGCAATATGCAGAGGGGTATGCCAGTTATGAAGATAATGACAATTTCCATCTTGAAAAGGGACAAAAGAGTAACTTTAAACACACACGGTTAGCTCATGGTGTCGTTAACTTTCACAAAAAACCTAACTCAATATTTAGAGGCGATGATTTATAAGATCACATTACTTTTTTCTGTATTACATCTGAAGACACTGCCCCTCCGTGAATGCTAGGACACTGCTAGAGCAAAGTCACAAAACCAAACAACTGAATATTTTGTGGAGAAGTTAGAGCAGAATGGGACAGCAGAGACAAAGAAAATGATCACAAAGGCCACAGTGCCTCTTCTGATCTGCCCTGCCCCGCAGTGTAGGCAGGGAGGACACCCCAGCAGTGCAGCCCCTGCTGATGGTTCCACACTGCTCGTGCACCAGGGCCAGCACAGAGACAGCAGGGCAGAGCTGGGCTGAGCACAGCAGGACAAGGTGAGGACTCAGTGCCTTCAGCAGAGCCAGGAAGGGGCTGCAGAACCCTCTCAAGTGGGAAAAGGGCACGGCCATCACTGTCCTGATTTCAAAAGGGCATGTTCCCTGCTTTTCAGTATTGCAGGGACTGCCCAAACCTGCATACCTTCCCTCTTCAAACAGTGGATGTAATTCATTACATATGCAAAAGAAATGTACTTCTGTGATTGAAAGACCTTGCTAACAGTTTCACTTCTGTAAGATCAATCAAAAGCTTGAAATAGGATGTCATGTAGAATTAATGGTAGTTGCACAAAATCTAGAAGGGAAAGGCACTGAAAGAGTCAAGCACAGCAACATGAAACTGCTGATTTCTGCTTTAGGGACTTATTCAAAAGATTGAAATGAGAGAGGGTAGATTTGCCATCATTATACTGGAAGAATAAAGAATGCTTTAAGGCTCAGTACTTCAACCTTTGCAAAACTTTTCCATCACCATCCCAATCCAAACTTCAAAGTGAGGGTTGACTGGGTTAGAAAATTAGCCTTACTCTTCAGGGGACTATTTTTGATATACTGTCAATACAGGAGATTACTGTAAGTATGAAAACTCATGTCACTTGAGCAGTGATTGGAATGTGATTTCCTTGAATGATGGAAGTCTAAGAAACTAATTTCTGAGCTGTGAAATGTATGGGCTTCTTTATCACTATGCATCCCTTATTGGGAGATTCTGGTTCAACAGAGTGTTACAGATACATATTTCTATAATGCTTTTCACTTCATATCTGCAGACAATTATTATAATAAGCTTTCTCTCATTCCTTAAGATATGTTTCTTATTATCAGTAAACTTATGAGAAATTATTTGTAGTTCCCAGTTGAACCTACATAGGAATTGTTATTGCACGACAGTTGGGATTACAAAGACAATACAAACTTGTTAATCATAGATTAGAAGACTGCACACACCTTTTAACAGCAATCTAGCCAGAATGTAAAATAAGCTGTAAGTGAAGGAAGTGTGGGGCACCTATGGTATTTTGCTCATCTGCTATACTGAGATTTGTGGGGAAGGGAGGAAAGCAGCTGAACAAATTTATGGTTGTTTGAAATACGATTGTTCCTTAGACTCTAGTGGATTAAATCGGTTTTGCTCTTTACCTTTTAAGGTTCAGAGAGCTGGGAAATGCAGAAAGGGAAGATCTTCCCTAGAAAGTAATTGTTCTTTCTCACATTGCAGTATCTTTTTGCTTAAAAAAAGAACAAAAAAAACCCCAAACAAATAACACCAAAAAACTCAATCAACAAACAAAAGCAAAAAAACAAAACAGCTTTTCTTCCCCTTCTTCCCTCACAGGATTTCATCAGAATTTAAATATCCCCCCACTAATGAAATCTAAGCAAACCTATAGTTTAAAGAGTTCATAACATCCTGTCATTAACAAATTAAAGCACTAACATTTTCAGTATCAGTTAAAGCTTAAATATAAACTTTACTGTTGTCCTCTGCCACATTCATCCTCACCCCTTCTCCCTACTCCCTCTCACCTTCCCTACTTTACATCAAAAAACCTCATCAGGTTCCTTCAGCAGGGCAGTGAGGATGGAGTCAAGCAGAGGTGCCCATGGCTACTCTGGTGGAAAGAATAGGTACGGGAGGGAAGGCAGGACAGCAGTTTCCTCCCTTCACTTCAGCACTTGTGGCCACCCAGCAGCACCCTCAGATGTCAAACACTGCCCACAGAGGTGAAAGGGGGATGCACAGAATCCAGCACACGTAATGCCCCATGTACTGCAAAACACGGTACAGCTGAGACAAGCAATGAATGTTGCATCAGTAGATTGAGACAATGTCTGCCCACGTTTCATATCAACCCAGAGAGAGAGAAATCCTGGAGACTTCTAATATCATGCCTCTGCAATGGTTATGTGATAGTTGTTACTGTTTTTACTAATTGATGATGACTCTATCGTGGAAAGGTACTAAGTATCTGCTGCAAAATATGACACATTTTCCAAACATGTTTGCATAGAGGTGAAGGCTACTTCCATCCACAGATTCAAACACTTAAACAGAGAATGCTTCATCCTAAACGAAAGACAGTGAAGAAGCTTAGGTTCTGACTGCAGGAAAACAATTGTGAAGATGATTAAAACTGTTATTCCCCAATATGAAGATAACCAGAGCAGGCATTGCTTTTGATCATTTGGCCTGTCACATGAGTCTACTTTTAATTTACATGGTACCCAGGAAGAGATACTGAGGAAGTGACTATTTTGGAATATACTCAAGTCTTTGTATTATTTTGTACAAAATTCCATGTAGAAAAAAGGAAGCAGCTGCATGACTTAAAGGACTGTACAAAGACACATTACTGAGCTTGGTATACACCTGCAAAGCTACATTCACTCATACAAGAAAAGCAGTACTATGCCAGGACAAGCGAAAACTTTATCTAGCCCAGCAGGAAAAGAATATAAAACCATGGTAAGGATAGATTGCTATTGTCTCCATCCTACAGTGTAAAAATCTCTAAGTCTGGAATTTAAATCTAACTTTAGGACCAAAGTTTTGTTAAAATCTTCCCTGAAGTTGAAAATATTGTGAACAACGCCATCTTGTTGGTATATTGGCATTTTGGTGTCTGCATTTTGGCAACAGTAACTCTAGCCCTAGAATTAAAATGGAAAAAAGTGAATTACCTCAACAGTGGTCTACTTGAAATCTAGTAACTTCCACTGTAAGATATGATCTAAAAATTACTTGGGTTTTTTTCTTAATGGGAAGGATACACTCCCAAGTGGATGTACAAATGAGTTTCCTGTAATATTCTGCCAGATGCACAGATGGCATGAGATGAGGAAAGTGCTCCTTGCATCAAGTGTGTGATGATTTTCATAAAGTATAGGTTCAGTGGTTAGGAGCAATACATCTGTACTCATTTAAAACTCCTTTATACTACAGCACATTATCATGCTTCTCTTTATCTAATTATCACTTCTCCACAGGACAATGATCATAAAATTTTCTGCTATTGTGGTAAATGGAAAAATGGGGCATTTTATCCAAGAGTGCAAGTGAATTTCACTATCTGACCCATAGGTCCAGTTCCACAGACTGTAACCCACAGGAACACTGCTGACAGCAGGGTGCTGAAATGTTTTGTACCAGGGGAGTTTCCCCACAAATGTGAATTAAATCACACCTAGCTTCCATACAAATTCAAAGAATCAGTAAGAGTCACTTTTGTCCATCTCTGTCTTACAAGACAAAATTAAGCAAATTACAAGCAATAGACAGTTACTTAGCTTTCCTTTAAAAAAAAAAATCTCTGCTGACAGAATAAACACAAGATTCCTAAGCAACCTGTGCTAATGAAGCACTGGATTATTTCCTAAGGCCAGGTTCATGTTCTCACATTCAGTCCTCCTTTCTTAAGCAACAGCACCTCGTGGTGAATATCCTAGAATAGCCTGAGGTGGAAAGGATCCACAAGGATCATCAAGTCCAGGTCCTGGCCCTGCATAGGACAACACCAAGAATCACACCATGTGTCAGCGAGATTGGCACTGTTTGCTTTCTGACAAACAGCTTTCCTCTTGCTTCAATCCCTTAAAGGAAGTAGCATTTTTTGTAGTCATCATTAAATCACATTCAGTTTATGATTTGCTGTAATTTTTAATTCTGGTGTAATATTCACATTTCTTGCAGCACACATGCATCCTCTGATGATGCTGATAAGACAAGGCCCTTTTCCAGCTCCTAGCATATGTATGGAAGATGGGAACCGACAATCATTCCCCTTCCTCTACTCTCTGCTAGTATCCCTCCATGTACTACTGACAGAAAAGCCTTTGTCTCTCACCTCTGCAAGTGGTCCTGCTTTCAGAAATGTTTGATCACTGAGCTCCCTGCAGAACTCTTATTTCATCTCCACAAATGCCAGCCTTTTTGAAATTTCTGAATCAGAATCAAACTATGTCCAAATTGGGAAAAGCTGGAAATGAGGTGGCTTGAGGAAAGGGATGGGAAACGATATGGCCTGGGAACATCGGATTAAAGATCTGGAGCTGAGTTCCTAAACACTGTGCCCACATGAGGGTCAGTGCATATGAGAAGAAAAGATGAGTCAGTATGTAGCTGTGGCACTTTTTCCCGCTTAATAACAGAGCAGTCACATCTCTTTGATTATTTTCTAGAGCACAGAAAACATTAATGTGCTCAAATGACCTCACAGCTACCACACAGAACATTTCCCTTTCTTGTGGTCACATCGTGTTCCACAAAATACAGCACATAAACTTCTCAGGCTTGTACAGAAAACACAGTTTAACCTCCAGCCAATCTGGGGTAGCCCAAGCTACAAAGCCAGCAACCCTCATGGGGCTGAGGAGAGCACCTGCAATGAAACTAGTCAGAGGAGGGAACAGCTTTTATCAGAATACAGAAATAGTGCTGCACCACAGCCCTGAACTCCCAGTGCAACAGGATCTTCTGACACACTGTTAACTACAGAGCTGCATTATTTGTGCAAGACTTGAAGTGGGCCAGGGAAAAGTTTTCATGTTCCCATGGCAAAAAGATAAAAAAAATCCTGTCTCCCTTGTCTTTTGTATGATTTACCTTTCTATCAGAGAACAGCAGGACTGAAAATACACTGATAGAGCCTGATAAGTGACCTAAACAACCAGTAACAGAAAGATCTTTGAGTGTGATTGAAGATACTCAAGTTTCAGTAGATGGATCTACAGTGTCAGGTACTGCAGCACAGCCTGGGACTGCCACAATCCCCACTGCCAGTTGGAACAGGAATTAAAGGCAGAAATGAATGACACTTGCAAATGAAACAGAAGCGACAAATGCATAATTTGGAAGTTCCCAACAGCTCAGGGAAGAAGCAATAACTGAGAGAAAGCTAAGAGCTGCTGAGAGCAGCCTACTAACATTTCATCAGTAAAAGAAGATTTACAGTCAGCTGGGCAAACTGGGACAAGAAGCTGTCTTTGGGAATGTGCCACACAGGAATGCTACAAACTAAAGCATAAAAAAGATCCTTGAAATGCTATGTATATGAAGCATTAGACAATTAATATAGAAAACCTGAGACTCTGCTATGCCATGAGCATCTGATACAGATAAAAACCTAATTTATAGAGGCATATCTAGGGCCCTGGAGGCAAAAAATAAAATAATTTAGATCATAAAGCAAAGAAACACTGGTGTTAGAATCTGGTATGAGAAGCAGTTAACGAAGGAGGTTGTCACAGGACTCATAATGCAGTTTGTATCTACATACATCTTGAACTGTGTTTGACTACCTTGATTTACTTTGGTTTTAGATGGGGGCCAAGTATGTGGGTTGGAGAATCAGTTATCTACAAGAGCTCAAAAAGTTTCAACTGAAAACATACTGACAGTCCCAAGCAGTAAGAAAAGTCTTCTGTTACCCAGACACACACAGCTGGGGCCAAATCCAAGAAGGCGCATTAGGAGCCCACATTACAGCCATACACCAAAGCACTGCTTAGCCAGTAGCCTGCTTCTGTCAGGCACTGGCAGAACAAGGGGGCAAGGACATAACGCTGTATCACACCCTCAATACCTTTTCCAGCTTTCACATAAATGCAGGTCAGGGGCTTCCTAAGTCTAGAGGTTGTGTCTTTGCATTCAGTGGTTTGCTTGTCAGTCGTCCAAGCACTTACTGAAATTATGTTTAACTAAAAAAAAACATATCTCAGGCCAACACTACAAAAAACTCTTGCCTGTAGAAGTGCCAGCTAATGGTGAAGGTTGGTCCCTTCCCCCCTCTTTTAAATCAGCACCTAAGTAAATTTTTCTGCTTATTTCCCTTTGAGGGACTAAAATATATTAGACAACAAGACACAATAGGAAGGCTTTCTAGTTCAGATATCATAGCAAGACTATTCTAGCTTTTACAAAAATAGCCAGATGACAGAAATATCTATTTAAATAAGGCCCACAGAAATTAAACATTTAAATATAAACATGCATATTCCTTCTGGTATTTAATTCATTAAAAAAAAAAAAAAGATGCCAAGCTGTTCCAAATTTCCTTATTTTTTGTGAATCAAGGCATCTGCTTTACTTTCAGAAACTGAATGCTGCTCTCACTAGCCTCATCTATCCTTGAAGCATATAACTTACACTACAAACTATTTCTTGGGGCTCTGAATAGTGCTTTGTGCCTTCTCTTTGTTTTGTTATGTGCAAAGTAAACACTAATCCCCCTCCAGGCAAAAAGACAGACTTACTGCTTCTATGGAAGTGACAAGAAGCTCAAAGGTAGCATAAAGTTATTGTATAAGAGAATCAGAACCATAAAATCAAGTCAGTCTTAATGCATTGAAAGAATATACATAAATATATATAGACAAATATATAAATAAGTAAATAACTAAAAGCAGCATGAACAAGCAGAGCTTACACAAGTGTCAATGAGAACACCTGAGCCTAAGTTTTGACCTCCACACAAACTGGACCGCTGAGAAGTAATCACAATTCACAGCCTGGATTCAGTGGCTCTCTAGACCAAGGAAAGCAGTATGTAATATACAGAACATGGAAGATGACCAATGGCTGGAAGACAGACTCCAGTCTTTTTCTTAACTCTGATAATGGCCATGCTTGTAAGAAGCAATTTAACTACATTTTCTGCAAGTACTTTGTTTTTCTTCACCTATAAAATTATTGCACATTTAAAGCAGCCAGAAAGAACAAAACAGTTACTGTGGAAAATACTTGTACAAGAAGCAAACTAATTCTGCATATTTATAAGGCAAATAATTTCCCATTCAAAAGGAAAAAGGCTATATTGGGTGAACATTTTAGTGCACAGTGCATTTAGCAAAATGTCTAGCAGTGTCAGTATTCTGATGAGGAAAGTGGTCCTAAGGGTAGATACATCTAATGACTGTAGGAGAATTGATAGTAGAAGAGAATTCTTTGATGTTTAATTTAAAAGTTTTGCTCAATAATTCAATAAAGAGATCCATTATAAATCAGGAAAGAGTAAGAACATGCCACAAGTACAATCCAGTAATGAATAAAAATCAAACCTACACAAGGATAGCAAGTATCTGTAATTTAGGCAGCATATAATTCACTACTTAACCCTACCAAATTAAGTTGTCTGGGGTATAAACCAGGATGGATCTAAACAGTGACCCTACTGTAACTGTGAGAGTGAATAGATGAAAAGTACACAGCAGCTCCAATATTTTCATTAACAGACATACAATGGTCTGCCTTTTGATCACCTATTGATGCCAGACTTTTTTCAGGATTCCAGGTGAGGCAAATATAAAAAGGAAAAGCAAGGGGTATGTGTTTTGCTCCTCATGTCTTTCCCTCTCATCTCTGACCAAACACTGTCAGGCCAGATAGGTACTCCAATGCCTATTAATGAATCAAAACTATGCTGTGCACAAATTCTAAGAACAGGACTCATCCCAAAAAGGGGATATACCTTTGCTTTGTAGAAAAATACTTTGCTTTATTCCTCCTAAGTCTCAAAAAGAACATGTGGCACAATAGGATTGGATTTCTAGAATCTCTGGTGGACACACCTTCATGGACAACTCATTTTTCCCTCAAGCTGCCTATATTTAGTCTCTCACAGAGAAGATCAAAAATACTAATTTGTTACATTACAACATACCTAGCCATTCCATACTTTCTAGCAGGAACTACAAAATTATTTTGCATAACCTCACAAGGAATCTGCTAGCATCAAGGAAACCAAACCAAATTAGGAAATTCATTTCCACAGAGTTTTCCATCAAAACACAGCAAATATGGATATTTCCAACAACTCAGCATGTTGCCACATTGCCATTTGCCCATAAATTCCAATAAGACATAGCTCTGGGATCCCATTAGCATCCTAGAGAGAAAATAATAACTGAGCTATGAATCTTAAGCCCCATAATCACAGTCATTGTTACCTATCCCCTATCTTTGAATCCTAAAGATTATTTTTTAAAATTGCATTAGCTGTTTTTGTTTTATTTTTGTGCCAAAATAAGCAATTCTGAATGAAATGACACCTTTTGGTGTCAAGTTCAGCTGTAACCCTGTCATCAAACATCACTCTCAGTAAACAAGACATCCAAGTAGGAAAAAAAAAAAAAGGAAAATTAAAAAAAAAAATCACAANGTCATCAAACATCACTCAGAAAAAAAAAGACCCAAAAATGAAAAAAAAAAAAAGGAAAATTAAAAAAAAAAATCACAACTTCAGGACTTCCTATTACAGCAGCAACATCTCAACTAGACATAGAAGGCTAAGCACTCTGTGCTTCCTTCCTTCCCTTTTTCCCACGAAGTAATATTGCCAATATTAATTCTATTCCAGATAGCCCTGATTGTCCCTTTAGGATACACCATAACTGGTCCCAGATGCTCCTCTGTAGGTATTGATTAACAGTAATAATAGCCATCTTTCTTTCTGACTTGGGTACCACTGAAGCACCCAAGGTCAATATCAACACAAACCAGGACTCAGAAGGACATGACAGTGATAACATTTGCAAGGAAACAAGATATTGCTTTAATCAATCTCCTAATACTTTATATTCCTAATCTGAAGGCAAATGCCACTCGGTTGACATGTCTTCAGGTACAAAATAGCTGCCTCCATTTTATTATCCTAACAGGATTGTGGAAAAAAAAATCAATTAAGAAAATCCATGTCTCTAAAAGATTACTTAGGAACAAGCTCTGAGAATTGTATAAACCTTCCTTACGCCACAATGTCAGGCATAACTCAGAAGGCAGATAAAATGGGAAACCTAAGCCTGAAGAACTAAATGCAAGTGAAGCAGAATTAAATCACCTTCTGCTAAGTCTCTATTTCTTTCTCACTTCTGTAAAGCTGTAGTAGAATCCTGTTCTGCTTACATATATGGCAATGGAAGTTAGAATTTGTTATAGCTGCCGTTACCTAAATTCCTAAAAGTTAGATCTGACAATCATCTAAACTATGTTAGAAGTTGAAAAATAAAAAGGGGTGGGTTGTAAAGGGTTGTGGTAGCATCTTTGAGCTTATTCTAACTGTAGAGTTACAATAAGCTGTAGAGTTGGGGGTTTATGCTAATGTTGCTATTGTCTCCAGATACTCATTTTCAGGATGGCTGGAATAATTTACTATGAACTAGCTCTGACTTGCCAGATTTACTTCTTTTCACATAGGGCTTGTTCTTTACATACACAATGTTTTCTGTTGCTGCATATTTGAACAAGAAAATGTGTAAAGGCGTATTTTTGCAGAACCATGATCAATCAGTAGTAAAGTGATGAACAACCACCCCAGGCAGTTTCCCCACAAATAAGTTTCCTCTCCACTTAAATAAGAGACAGTTAGGGGGTTATTTCCAGATACAGTTTATGTGTATTCATAAACAAAACTAAATTGTTACATACCTCAGAGAAAATTACAACTGATATTGATTAACATTATACTTACCTCTCCTACATTACTATTTCTCTTATGTCATGACCCAAGCTGACTATTTTCGAAGATTTTCAATTAAATGCAACTTGACTTCTTCAGCATCTGAGAGACCAACATCTGAACACCCTTATTACGTAGCTTACAAACATTTTATTGCTAGTGCAATAATGTGCCACGAGCTGATGGTTATAGCTCTAATATGAGAAAGGGCATATGGTTCCTGTCAGACTATTCTGTTTATTTCATCCTTACAGCTGTTGCGGAAGCAAACAGAAATTTTAGGTAGAACTCTCTAAACTTGAATTGGTTTCTGTATGCATACCTATTTATGCTAAAAGCTTTCATTTAAACAAATACTTTAGTGCAGTTGGCACAACCAAAAGCAACTGAGAGTCATTCATCACTCGTTTTCCCTTTCATTATATGACTACTCAGTGATCTTTTGCACAAATGCAGCAGTGCTTTGAGACATGCTATGACAGCATACAAAGTGTTAGTGCCTGATCCTGAGGACTTTCAGAAAGAAAAGATTAAAACCTTCTGTAATGGTTTCCCTGAGGGCCTGATGAAAAAAGTCACATTTAATATTATCATCTAAGTTCACTGGGGTTCCAACCAGTGCACAATAAAACTAGATGCTCCGCTAACAACACTTGCCTCAACTTTCTCTGCTCTGAAGTTGGGTCCCCATTCCTGCCAGGAGCACAGCCCATGATCAGATGGAAAGCCTGGGGCTACTTAAAGAAAACATTCATTCTCGTCAGCTCCCTGACAGCTTTTAAACAAGCAGATTAAAACTGCTTCCAACTTTTGAACATTAGAAATAGTCTCAGCAAAAACAGATCTGTAAGGCACAGAAGGCTGCCAGCAGTGAGAAACAAGTCGAATCAATGAAATTTACTGCCTTGCTATCTGATGGAAGATAACACATCTCTTCAGACTGTAGCAAATATAAGCAAATATGTTTTATTCTAGCAAAATATTTATTTCATCACATCTGGAAAGATTATAGTATTGTTCCTTTCCTTACCAGCAAATAAAAGCAGCAGCCTGGTAGTACAGGCAGAGTAGATTCATGCCTGGAGTACCAGCTTACAGAGTCCTGCAATTTCATCCAAATCTATGCTTTCAGTTTTTGATCACCAAATGGCAATGCATGCTAGAATATGCAGAAAGCCTAATTCAATTGCTTTGGCAAACACATATCCCTTCTTCTCTGTGCCTGGATTGTAACCTCAGGCCCACTGCTGGACCCACAGGACACACGTCTCCCGAAATGGAGCTGAGCACCCTGCATGGGCTCAGCCTACCCTGTGTTTATCTACAGTAAAGCCTGCTTGCTATTGCTCCCAACACCACGGCACAGGGGCATTTGGAAACATGGAAGGGCTTCACAGCTTGGGGTACAACCAAGTTTTAGGACAGAATACTCTTAGGAATTGAGTGTGCCCATCAAGATTCTGGGTGTACTTGTCATCAGCACATATCTAGCAAGCAAACACATCCTATGAAAACACATCTGTGCTCAGACAGAAGTATTAATAACCAGGAGGAATAACTGTGCTTCACATTTCTATTAGCAATGTATTAACTTGCTGTAAATATTAACTTTGCTGTAGTTTAGACAGCTAAATGCAAATTAATGGAAAGCTTTTGGGAACATAAAGAGACTACGCTCTTAATGATCTTCTTAATACTCTCTTTCAGCATACCAGTGGGAATTATGGAGAGATGCATTGTGAGATATTATTTCTAGTGTCATTAGAGCCTTAAGACACGCAGATAAAAGTATAAGATGACATAAGTATGCATAAGGAGGATTTTAGTGACTCTTAATAACTTCTTAATCATAAAAGTGTTTCTAATACAATTGTTTCCAGCACGTAATTTAAATGTAATGTTTAACAGGAAGTAATGAACCAGTTTTATTAGGATTTCTTATTAGAATACCTCAGTTCTGCAAATTAGCAGAAGCTAGTATTTCAGTATCATACACTGCCATGGTAGAAGATGAATGGTTAAAAGACAAACAGCAATGATTCTTTGTTCAGCCACGTTTTGTGAGAGAAACCAAGCACCTTTTCTGACATACACCACTTAAAAGCGTTAAGAGTGAAGAAAGAAGAAAATTCCCGTTTATAAATTAGTTGGGGAAAAGCAGCTGAGAAACTTTATAGGGTGAGACAAAATACGTATCCCAGCTATAAGGGAGATCATTTTGTTTTTGCAAAAGAGACAATTGTTCTAGACAAGAATAGGAAATTAAGTAAATTAAATGCTTCCTTTTTAAGCTACTTCGAAATTGAACCAGAACAATCTGGCAAACTTCCACCTGATAATGTGCAATCTCAAAACAGTAGCCCCTGACAGCACCTAGATTTCCTAAATTTAGACCTGTCCCATGCAAGAGTTTTGTGACAAGATTCAGCCCTTATACCACAAAAGTATGATGAAAGACATGATCTGTGTCATCAGCAATAAACTCTACAGCTACAAAAAGGCATCAGGTAACCAACAAACTTCTTCATAATGCCATTATAGCTATAATCCATTAGCTTAGAAAAGAAAAATCTTACAACATTTTTGCCTCTTATTGAGAGTTGAAGCTAGTTAGTCCTATCCAAACAAAATAACCCCAAGCTCCCTTGCTTGCACTGACTGGTGGGGTACATGGGGAATATACCAACAGACCTTTTAAATCACAAATTCCAGGTTCAGTTAGGCCTATAAAGCAAACAAGTCAAAAGTTCCCAGTGGTAGTGACCAGTCTGTCAGCTATGCTTCCTGTATCTCTTCTGGAAAGCAGAGTTTCAAAAGCCTCCATCTCAGGCATTTGAAAGAAATCCATAAATACTCATTCCACATACTGGGTGGGAACAGAGAGGACACAGTTTATGAATGCCAAGAAACAACCAAAAAAAGAACTGTCTCAGAAACATGGGTACCAAAGCTATGTAGCACCCACTGCCCTGCCATAGGTATGCATGGACCTTGCCACATCTTTTTTTTTCAGGAAGGAAAAAAGCTTAATACTATTTGTGGGGCAAGTCATCAAAGGTATCAACTTCTTTCCAAGAAACCACTCAACTTTTCCCTTTGTTCAATCTAATCTCGATGTGCAAACAACAACTTTCCACACCAGTGCTGCCATACAAATCCTGCTGGACTGTGCAAACTGGGGCCTCAGTCAGGATTTAAGTGCAAGCATCACAAAAAAACCGTGAGCCTCCTTCCAGGTGCCCACCAAGGCCTTGCTGCAACACTTCTCACAGGGGAGCACAGACTTCTCAACTCTCACACCCCTTGCCAAACACCTCTGCAGATCAAGTAGGTCTGCCCCCCTCATGACACAGCTCTCTGCAGAGCTCCCATTTGATCCCAGCCTTTTCTTACTCAAAGCACAAACCATAAAATTCCTGCTCGCAGTTTGGTTCCCCCAGCTCCCCGTTTCCTCTCTCAGTTCATATGGATCGTGATTTTCTTGCAGCCAAGCACTAACTCCACTACTTGAGTTTTCTTCTATCATAGGTCTTTCCTGCTCACCTCCTCAGCTGCCTCCACAGGTTCCTCATACCCCCAGGCACAGCTGAGAGCTAACTGGGTACTCAGGCTCCATTAAGCTTCCTTCCTGCTAATTCAGGGTTATACCTCTGCAGTGAGCCAATCCCACAAGAACTTCCCATCCCTGTGGTGAAAAGAGGGCAGACTTCAACCCCTGATGTGTACAAAAGACATTAAGGAGCTTTTGGGTTGCATTTTACTACGGAAGAAGGCAGGAAACAGACTGCTTTCTGCCATTACAAAGATTTGCAGTGGTTTCAGAAAAACAGTTTGCTTTGCTTTGAGATGGACCCTTACGCTTTAAAAACCTAGGGGAATAAAATGAGATAGACCTGCTCATTCCAGAAGAATAAATAGTTTTGGTTGTTCAGCTGAGATCAAAGAGACTTTATTCAAACTGATTTTGATCTCTGTCCCTTCAATTTCAAACGAGTGTCCCTGTTGTTTGGGTATGCTTACACACATGACATACTCACTTTTGACTAGGAATGCAATTTACACTGGAGAAGTTCCCAGTGAACAGGCATGTTCTTGTGAAAACTGCTGACACTAGCCCTTCCTATAAATAAAAAAACCCACTTCCCTCCCCAACAAAACATGGAGATTTTTGCCTTGAATGCTGCAAAACTGAACACAAAGTACTCTTGCCACCACATATCCAAGTTCAGGAACAGCAGTGAGGAGCTGCTCCTCAACCCAGTCTGGAAGTACGCAATTGAATGGCCCAATTCTTAATTTTTGCATGGAAAGAGAGTAACCTCTACAGCCTGGTGGTTAGATCTGCACAAGAGAGGACACATGGATTTCAGTCCTTCTTTTGGCAATTATCCTATGTCAACTGTTCATAAGAACCAATCTCCCTCCCCTTTCCTTTGGGAGTCCTCTCAGCAAGTGACACACTCACTCTTCCTGATCCAAAGCATACTTAATCATTTCATGCAAAACTTCAGTAAAGGGAATCCAGTAAGCAGAATACTTGAACACTTTATAGCCTGCCAATTAGGACATTGCATTTGGAATTCCTGCAGGCAGTAAATTAAATGGACTTTGTGCACCTCCTGCATGCATTAATGCTCTAATCATTAAGCCCTTGGATAAAGAAGGAGAGGGTACAGGCCACTCTTGCCTTTTTACCAGCCTAATAAATAAAACTTTTTCATGCCAACTTCATTTTAAACACAAACAAAAAATATGTGTAGCAAGTCAACCCAGCAAGCAGCAAAACACTTTCTCTACCCTTTCTGTACCTGACCCTTCAGACCACTGTGTAGGAATGCGCCTGTGTCACGTAGGGTCACCTGGATACCCACACCCACTGAACATCCATCCCTTCCAGAGACACCTGTCTTTGGACCACACACTTATCTTTCTAGACTGGTATCAAAATGACACAGTTAAGTACAAACCAGACACCCACAGATTGGTTTATTCTTCCAGGCCTAGAGAATACCCCTTGCTCCATATTTCCTCTCCTAAAAAGTACCACTGTACCTGAGCTACTGTGTTTTGCATGGACCCTGTGCTTGTTAAGTCCAGAATGGTGACAGGATTAATTTCCAGTTATGAAGGAGTTACCTCATTGTTGAACCTCATGGGGACTGATATAGATGAGAGCGCTCTCTAGCACCACCAAGTCTGAGACACCCTTGGGCATGGCACATGGTCTGTGGGAACTTTATCAGAGAAGAAGCTCTTGTGGGTTACTGATCCTTTAGTGCAAAATTTCAGTTGGGTGCAAGTTTTAACATCACATACATAAATATCACTTAAACCTATTCGTAGATGTAATCTTTGGGCCTTTAACAAAAACCCCAAAACTTAACCTCAGCATATGTATTTCTCTTTTTGCTTCTCTTTTGCTTTTTGTTTCTCTTTCCCATCTCACCTGGGAATTAAAAGAGCCAACCAATTTACAACAAGGCTGCAAACCACAGTTTGGAAATAAAAAAGACAGACGACCAATTTGCTTAATATCTACCCCACTTGAATGAATCCCAAATTTGTTCAGCATTTATCCTTAAAGCATGCTTGACAACAGGGCAACACGATGCTGAAATGCTCAAAGACAAAATTGTTCTGAGATAAGCGGTTTATGCTCATTCCCAGAGTGTGGCATTCATTGTGTGCCCAGTACAAACTCCCTTCCTGTGCTAAAGGACAGAGGGGCTCTGGAGGTTTACTGGTTGTGACTGGAAGTCTCACTCTATACCATGACATAAGCTAGCAACTCTATAATAAATCCATGCCAGTGTGTTACAGTGCAGGATAAAATAAAAAACTATGCAGACTATAAATTCATAGGATAGCTGCTTCCCAGATACTGAAAATATGGGCTAAATGCTAGTTTCAAATCTGTGCAGCAGGCTCCTTGACTAATACTTGGTTCTCAATAAAGAGATTACTGTAGGATTAAGCCTTACCTTGGGAGGTAGAAAAGAAACAAATCTCTAATTATCTCTACTCTTGTACTCTGGCCATGATTTCTCTTTCTCTGGGGAAAAATAAGCTTTGTATTGTCTAAAGTTTAATGTGTGTATTCTTTCAGTTTGTTTTAATATATTTTAAAGTATTAATAAGATAACTTGTAATTTCTAGTTTTTACATGTACTTTCTAATAGGAATATTTTTTGTGATTGTTCTTGCAGCATATATACATGTTCATGCTAAAAAGCCCTTTTATAAATATTTTACTCTGTAACCTGAAATTCCCTATGGTATGGCCTGAACCACTTGAACCACTGTAGGAGAAGGAATTCTGGATTTGCAATCAAACAGTTTACTTTTTGTTACTATTTAACTAAACTATTGACAAATATTAGCAAGGCAAACTGTCTCTGTTAATGACTAAACACCATCAAGAACAGAAATAACCTTCCTCATTTAGAGCGGAATGCCATCCAAGAGGCAAAATTTACTGTCTTATTCTTCCTCCTAAGGATAAAGTTAAAGCTGGAATAACTGAAAAAAAACCCCACAGAAGTCTTGATCTAGAAAAATAAAATCATGGCTCTGCTGAGTCAAGAGGAAAGGAAACTGAAGGACCTGCTGCCTAATAATGTGAGAGAAAACTCACTGTGTGATTCTGAGGGAGAAAATGAGAAGTAAATGTCAGGCTGGAATAGCAGTTTAAAATAACATTAGAAAAACACATGAGATAGTGCTTTTGGTTGATTTGGTGAAGAGGACAGAGAAATGCAGAGAAATGCAGAGAAAAAAATACAGAGAAATGAGGAAAACTAACAAGACATCACAGGGAAGTACACGAAGATAGTAAGGAAAAAGCATCAAGACGATGTGAGAGAGAAACACGGAGTGTTGCATGAGACAAATAATCAGATGCTGCACATGCAGAAGAAATTAGAATCACCAGGAAAACTCACTAAGCTACACTAAAGAAACAGAAGCTAGAAAAGGAAAAAACCAATATGAAAAATAAAGAAAACCCTAAGTTATCTGTCATTTTCTCATTTGTACTAAACCTAATCTAAATGACACAGAATATTGTTTGCTTTAGAGGAATTCAGGAAGGGTCTACAAAATCTTCTGCGTTTTTTTTCCCTGGAAAACAAAGTGTCCAAATCACAGTTTTCCTGAAATGTTTCTATTCTGTTAGGTACAGTAGAACAAAATCTGTTATGCAACGTTAAACTGAAATGATGTTTAGTTTGCCTAACCAATCAATCCCCTTATCTGTGGTTAATCTATAACTAAGCTTCTCCTGGGTGAATTGTTGTAGAGTTTCTGGGGAGTTATTGTTCAACTACCACGTTCTACTCAATGAATTAGCTTTCCCAAGGAGGATTGCAGCTTTCCATCTGCCAGAACTCTTACATTACACAGTACTTGCAGGAAAACCAGTCTGTCACGGGAGACATCACCTAAACAGACACCTAGTCTAGAGATGAAAATGGGAATAGGCCACAGAACAGTTTCTTCCATAGATGTCCCCATTCCCACTTGTAGTCATTATTTGCTTCCAGTCCACAGCCTTATTATGGTTTTCTATTTCCTGCTCTCACCTCCTTTCACACCCAAGGTTATTTTTTCCAGACTCCATGTTCTTACCTCTACTACACCTCTCCACATTTCTGCCACCTTCTCTGTTCCCTCCTTTATTTACTAGACACTGTCCTCTGTACATATGCAATGAAAAGTAATATGCTCTCCTTGGCATTTTGGGCACATCAGCCTGTCCAGGAATCTTCGTTCTCAAATGGTTGTCACTCAGACCCTTTTCATGAGCCCACAAAACAGGCCTCTTAGCTGATGTCAATGAATATGTGAGTAAAACATTAAGTCCTTGGGGTATGCTGGGACAGAGCACACATTTTTATAGGGTTAAAAAAAAAACCCAACATTTTTCAATTAGGTGTTGAGATGTATATGTGCAGGAGTGTAACATGCATGTATATGTGATAGGTGTGTTGATGATAAGAAATGCTTTCAGCTTCTGCTGGTTTTTGGCTTGACCCTAGGACTTGCTACAGAAGTAAACAGATTTCCAAAAATCTATTACAAAAAATCTATTACAGCAACACAGTTGAATTTAAGATGTACAAAAGAAATTAAGTATTGGATCACATATTAATTGTAACTAGATTTCTTCCATTTTGTTTTGTTTTTTTAAAGACAGCAGCTTCTTGTATTTTACAAACTGAAGAAGCTTATATGCAAAATTAACTGCTATGTATTGCAAACGTGTAAGTAATTTTAGCCCTTCCTTCCAGAACCAACTAACCTCACAGGAAAAACCTTTTCAAAGCTTCCCTCCAAAGAACACTTGTGTCTGAATTATGAGAGACCTAAAGGATGAACTAGTCAAATGTTCTCCAAATCCTGAGCAGATCAGCTTTGTGTTGGAGAGGAGTTGTCTTCCACCCCCACAAAGGAATTTCAAAGGTGTGAGTTACTCAATGTACTAGTATTTTTCAACAGAAATAACAGATGTTCTCAAGTTTCTCCAAGCTGTGACTCCAACTGTTGTGCTGAAAAACGTCATGACCCAGCTCCTACAAACATATTAAAACTGATTTTTTTCGCTTTAAATTTTATTAGCCAGTTGCTTTGCCTATTTATACCTTTAAACGTGATGATTTCAGCGACAAAGGGACTCATCACACACTAACTGAAACCAATGTCAGCACTCCAACTGTGTGCCAGAGTCCTTTACAAATACTGGCAAGCATACTCGATGAACTCATGTTTTTAAAAACTCCAATCTTTGCATCAATTCTAATGTCTTGTGGTATTCAGAATACCAAAACAACAGGTATAGGAACCAAAGAATTTAATCAAGGATCTGTCCCTTTCTAATTACATCTCAAAACTGCAAGATTAGACCTCCTTCTCCTTATTTTATAAAAGAGGTATTATTTGATGACATTGTTTGAATAAAGCGCATACAAACCAGTGATGCAACCATGGTATAAAGCTCATGAACTGCTAACTCAGTACAGGGCCGGATTAAATCAAATTCACAGAGGATAAAAACACATTTAAAAACACACAGCTATCATTCGCATGTACATTTTAGTCCACCATGTCCACTACCTGTGAGCATGACAAGGCATAGCACATAATGTGCAATTTCTGAATTAGACATATACCAACTGGTTACCTAGTGTATCTCAGGAAAATGGCAAGAGGTGAGCCCTTTCCAAAACCTTTGCACCATGGGAACCCTCATGTGAGCTTCTCTCTACCCACCTCTCCATATTCACAAAACTTGCAGGATTCCAGCTGGTTTTGATATTTTATAGCAATTTTCTTCTCAAACTTGGCATATAAAACTGGTAACAACAGATGAGAAAAAGGCTGAGTTACTCAACAACTTTTTTTGCCTCAGTCTTCAATGGAAACCTCTTTTCCTACACCTCCTGAGTGGATGGACAGTAGGATGGGGACTGGAGGAGCAAAGTCCCTCTGATCATAAAGATCAAGTTCATGACCCTCTGAGAAACCTGAATGTACGTAAGTCTGTGGGACCCAATGAGGTACATCACAGAGTCCTGAAGGAATTGGTTGATGTAGTTTCCAAGGTGCTCTCCGTGATATTTGAAAAATCATGGCAGTCAGGTGAAGTCCCAGGTGATTGGAAAAACGGAAACAGTAGTGCTCATATTTAGAAAGGGTAGAAAGAAGGACCCTGGGAACTTCCGACCTGTCAGCCTCACCTCTGTGTCTGGGAAGGTCATGGAACAGATTGTCCTAGAAGCTATACCAAGGCACATGGAAGACAGAAAGGTGATTTGAGACACCTAGCATGAATTGACCAAGGGCAAGTCCTGCCTGACCAATCTAGTGGCCTTCTCTGATGGGGTGACTACATCAGTGGACAAGGGAAGCTCTGCACATGTCATTTATCTGGACTTTTGTAAAGCCTTTTACAGGGTCCCTCACAACATCATTCCCTGTAAATTGGAGAAAGAGGGATTTGATGGGTGGATTAGGAATGAGTTGGATGGCCGCATCCAGAGGGTAGTGGTCAATGACTCAGAGTCCTGATGGATATCAATGACAAGTGTTGTCCCTCAGGGGTCCATACTGGGACCAGTGCTATTTAATATCTTCATTAATGACATAAATGAAGGAATCAAGTGCACCCTCAGCAAATTTGCAGACAACATCAAGATGAATGTTGACACACCTGAAGGATGGGATGCCATCCAGAGGGACCTGGACAAGCTCCAGAAGTGGGCCTATGGGAATCTTACAGGGTTTACAAGACCAAGTGCAAGGTGCTGCACTTGGGTTGGGGCAATCTCTGGTGTCAAAACCAGCTGGGGGATGAGGGGATTGAGAGCAGCCCTAACAAGAAGGACTTGGGGATGTTGATGGATGAGAAGCTGGATATGAGCTGGCAATGTGTACTCACAGCCCAGAAAGCCAAACGTGTCCTGGGCTGCATCCAAAGCAGCATGGGCAGCAGGGCGTGGGAGGGGATTCTGCCTCTCTGCTCTGGTGAGATGCCAAGACCTCACCTGCAATGCTGCATCCAGCCCTGGGGTTCCCAGCATAGGAAGGACATAAACCTGTTGGAGTGAGTCCAGAGGAGACACACCGAGATGATTAAAGGAATGAAGCACATCTCCTACAAGGAAAGGCTGAGAGAATTGAGATTTTTCAGCCTGGAGAGGAGAAGGCTCTGGGGACACCTACTGGCAGCCTTCCAGTACCTGAAGGGGGCTTACAAGAAAGCCGGAGACCTTTTACATGGGCATGTAATGTTAGGACAAGGGGGAATGGCTTTAAACTGAGAGAGAGTAGGTTTAGATTAGATAATAGGAAAAAAATTCTTTACTGTGAACAGGTTGCCCTGAGCAGTTGTGTATGCCCCATCCCTGGAAGTGTTCAAGGTCAGGCTGGACGAGGCTTGGAGCAACCTGGTCTAGTGGAAGGTGTCCCTGCCCATGACAGGGAGGTTGGAAATAGATATCTTTAAGGTCCCTTGCAACCCAAACCATTCTAGGATTCTATGATTCTATGATAAATTGGTCCATATATTCAGAACTTGTTATGGACAGGTTGACAGACAAGGAGTATGAAACTAGGTAAAATAGTAGTATTGCACAAAATTGATGCATACATTAAAACTGCCTGACTGACAGACCCTAGAAAGTAATTACCATGGTGAAATCATTAACCAGTACTGTGTTAACTCTGGGGTGCTCTGCAAACAAAGATTCTCTTTTAGTTTGTCAGAGACACAAGAGAATAGTATCTTTCTGCTCAGGATTTATGGGCTGAAATACTAAAAGAGTTTGTTATCCAAGTCAGACAAGCCTATAACAGTAAAGCCTTCACTTAAAAGCTCTGTTGATAACACTAGTCACTTGTTACAGACATATTCATAATCCCAAGAAACTTTCTTAAACACAATTCAGGTTGCACTCCGTTACTTTAGGAGGTATCAGATGATTACAAGCCACTAAAAAGTATATTTAATTTTGTCTCTCTCATAACAAATTGCACCATTTTTAGTTTAATAAAGTTAAATACACGCCTGTCTTCTTACAGTATTGTCTCAATCAAAATATACTTTTGAAGAAAATGAAAGGTTTTGACTGCTGCCGATAGAACAGATCTTACAAAAAGTAATTTCTCTAGTGCCTTGTTTCCTACACTCACCAACCAAATATGCAGAGCCCCAGCTCACTACACATTCATGACTAAAAAGACAATGACATGTAGCCTTTGAGACTTTTTCAGATAAAGAAGGAGAGAGCCTTCCTAACTTGTAGTCAGATATTTTGTCCGTGTGTGATTTACTCATACAATGTGTATGTTATTTGAATGACTTAAGTGAAATGCCTTTCCACCATGTACCTGGTAGAATCAACACTTAAAATCCAGACAAATAATAGGGTTTGCAGCTTGGGAATCAAGTCTTCCTGAATGCTAGAGTCAGCTATTTAGCAGTGATTACTGGGTGTATACTTCACCTTTTAAAAGCATAAATAGTCTGAAACTTCATGGTCTGTCACCTTAATTAGCCAAACTACTTGACAAGTAAAGAGACATTTTATTATCAGTGCTATTTGTTCCTGAGTGCTAGAAAAAAAAAAAGGTTTTGCCTTTCATTGCCTGCATGGAGAAATTACTAAGAAATCTGCTGAGAATTGTACTGAAATCAGAGAGATTAAACTTTGTATAACAGTATCAGTGAACGGCATCAGGGACTCATCAAGACCACAGAGGAACTGAAGCTCTCTCTTCTCATCTGGCATATGTGTTCCCACTACTGAGGGTTCAGTCTTACTGGGGGCTTTGAGAGTAGTTTTCACCCTTTCACTATGCAATCCATAGATTCTCGTGTGATTAGTCCAACAGTATGAAAATGACAGCTGGATATTTTTAAAGGTGTATTTATACAGTGTGCACTGGATTGAGTCATGCCCTGCGCTGGGCTCAGCAGTTCATGAGCTTTGTTCCATGGTTGCACCGCTGATTCATTCAATTCGGAACCTGATAATACTTATTTTATAAAACAGAGAAGATGTGACTACCTTCGAGTTTTGAGGTGTAACTAGAAAAGGACAGGTCCTTGGCAAACTGCTTTGGTTCCTGTGCCCATTATTTGGAATTCTGAATACTTCAAGTTGCTAGACATTATGCAAAGACTGGACAATTTTAAGCCAGAGGCATTATAAGGTAATAAGTAAAAACACAGAAAGGAGGCAGGCATATTGCAGGCCACTGAGACATGGCAAACAACCATAGAGAAAAACAGGTTTAATTTTTTTGCTTCCCTTACATCTCTTTCATGTAGACTGCCACACAGAATAAAACAAATGCCCTACATAAACTTGTGTATAATGTCAATAGAGTCATCTTTATCAAATGTACTTGTAATCTTGCCAGAGAACGATATCAAAGCTACTTGACAAGACTCATTTATCCTGAATAAAACAGACACTTTGTGGTCATGAATGAAAATGTGATTTTCTATCTGCTAAATATTGAAAGCATGTAGATTTCAGTTCTCTAGCTTTTTGTCCACCTCTCAGTGATATCTTAAGTCTCTAAGAATCTTAAATTGCATACCCTGGCTATTACTCTAAATTCTGCTCCAGTCTAAACCCTTTTAATTGGTTTTTGAAAGGTATAACCTACAACAGGATATTCACTTCGCTCTACCTACAAATGAGATGATAAAATAACAGAATTTCCAAAAGGAACAGAAACAGGGGGAAAATGCCATTTTATTTTAGCTTTCCATAAAACAGAATTGTGCAGAATCACACGTAGCTCCATGCTAAAAGAATCATGGAGAGATGTTTGTCTAGTCAGCACTGTGGGTGAATTTGACTATGATCTTTCAATGGGACCTGTAAAAAAACATCACCAGGCCCCCATCACACCATGCTGAGCATGGTTCTCACTGAGTGAATCAAACAGAGTGACTACAGCCCCTCAGGGTGCATTCTGGTAATTCTACTAAGCCAGTAACAGTCATCTGTCAGAAAAGGCACAGTTCCAGTCCCTTTCTTTCTCTCTTAGTCCCTGCGGCAAATTTATTCCTGGGATCCACAAATTTAAGCAACTTTGGTATGGCAAATTAAACAGCCTATGTTGGAATTACTTCCTGGAAGTGTGCTACAGACTCAGAAACAAGACAAATAATTTGGTTTACTGTGTTTTTATTATTAATACTGCTCTTAAAATTATATCTAAACCCATCCCCACTGTAGCTTGCACTCTACAGACACAAAAATAACAAATGGTTTTGCCTCTGAAGTGCCTTATAGAGAGAAGATGAGCAGGAAGAAGAGGTGATAACTGGCTCATATGAAAAAGCATCTCTAGCAAAACAGTTGTGTAGTTATGCTCATACTCCGACAAACCTCGAGGCAGAGACTTGATGCTTGAAAAAGCAGAGAAAGAAGGGCTTAGAGGTATTACACCGATTTTGTGCTATGCATAATCAGCAGCATGGGTGAAAGCATGAAAGTGAATGTACAAGTCTGCCTTAAAATACTGGTATCGTTTGTATAATGGCAGTGAGGGATACTTCTTGGTGATGCAGATTAGACATGGCTTGAAAAGCAAAGAGAAGTCATTTGTATTTCACACAGTGAAGAAAGGGAGCCAATGGCATTGTGCAAAAGAAGAGGAGTGACAGGACTGGGACAATGAGTAGAGAAAATGACCTTTGCAATTGGATTGAAAGACAATGAAAGCATTGTTAAGTGCATATATGTTATGCATATAGCTCCCAGCAGCTGGTTTTCTGGGGGGGGTTAGGGAGACCATGGGAGCTGAAAAGGTAAGCCAAGCATACCTGAAAAAGACAAAAAGCAGTAACAGGATAGAGATCAACTGTGGAAAACAAGGCACAGCCCCCAGATTAACAACTTGAACTGGTTTGGATGACAAAAGAGACAGCGCAAGAGCATCCACCATTAAGCAAACTGTAATTAAAGGTTAGAAATATTTGTAAGAAATTTATACAAATCTGAGACTACAGTCAGGAAAGCAGCAGTATTGATGACTATCTCAAAAACAGTATCAGTCCTGAGACACTTAAGCACGTACTAAATTTCAGGTAACCCAGATAGTTCCTGGTGTTTGCTTTCTTAAAGCGAAGGTGAATCTCAATTAAGTTTAAAGGAATTACATTATATTTACTTTCTCCCAGTGTCTCTACAGTTTTCCCACTGAGACTTAAAAATTGTGAGCAAGCAGAGATGAAGGGCAAATCTTAAGAAAAGGCCTGTCTTCTGCCAGAACTCTTGAGCACTGATTTGGGGATACAAAGAAGATGTGGATTTGGATTAGCAGGCTACCCATTGATTCTCCCAGCATATTGAATCCCCCTGGATTGTAAGAGCCTGGATATAGTGTAAAGAGTAAAGGAGTTCCCGCTTTGTCCAAGAAAAGAACCTTTATTTTCTCATTCTGTCCAGGTGGTGTTCTGCCATGGAAAAGGGATTTGCTGTAAGCCTTTAAGTGTTGTACGCTGACCAAATTTTCTATTAAAAAGTTCCACGTGAACAAATCAGACTACAGCACACATTTAGGAAGACTCAGGAGACCTACAGGAGTACTTTCATGCAGTGATAGCAACAAATACTGTGACAGCTAGCAAAATTCAGCTGTGAGCTGCTAATTATTGTGTGCTCCAAACATCTTTCACAGACTAAAACCCTCTGCAGTTGGAGCACTGCAGCCTCTGAAAAGCTTATCTGGAGTTTATCCTCTGGAGGCTCTGGGGAGAAAGGGAGCAATCCTTCCCTGACTAATTATGTAGCTTTATCTGCCTTCTCAGATGGAAGATGAAATGTCAATTTTGAGAGCTTTTATATTTTGGGCCTTCTCAGATGGAAGATGAAATGTCAATTTTGAGAGCTTTTATATTTTGGGGTTTTTTTTCTTTTTCATATTTAAAAGAATAGTTTACTTGGGTTTGCACCTATCAAAAAAAAAAAAAAGCTTTTTGACATACAGGGCTCTAAGAAATGATCCACCATTATTTTCCCAGGAGAAGGAAAAGTTGCCTGTGGGATAATGAATGCCTCTTTCTGTGCTTGCATACAGCCTGGTGGTTTGAGCCCAAGCTGTATCCAACCTGGGAAGAAATGATACCCCCCAAGGCTGCCTTATAGTGGGGAGATGTGCCACTTTTCTAGCATGGCCTGTAAGGAAACAAAGACAGGATTACCCTGTCTCACAGCACTAGTAAGATGAAATAGTCCATCAAGTCTTCAACATTCTACATACTATACCTTGTTAGGGTTTTCCTCCTTTCCTTTCCTAGGATTAGAATAAATCTCTGTTTCATTCTGATCTACAAGTCTGTGAACTTCTAAATACACAGCCATCAGGTCTTGCAATCAGACAGCACTTTATGGCACTCCGTCTGGGTTGTCTGGCAGGCTTTCACATGACACTGTCTTCTCAGCATAGTAATGTTTCATCTGGTCTTTGGTGGAACACAGTTACTTGCAATATCTTCGCTACCTGCTGAATGCATTTATTGAGCAATATTTCTTACCTAAATAATAGCATAGCTCTACATTTGGCCTTCATTCCTTTCCAAGAGATTCCCTTTTACTGAGTTATGGAATTGTCACATCGTTTTAATTATCTATACTGTTTTCAAATGTAATGTTTTTCTTTAGGAAAGGGGGTTTGCTTCCACAATCTCATCTAGGTTAAATCTCATAACTTTCAAACCACAGTTCTGCATTTAAATACGAGGACAAGAAAAAAAGTACCCTTCTACAAATACACCAGCAGTTTTTATCTTAGACATGTTTTATTGTTTTACTGTATTCAGCAAATAGAACACCACAAGCTCGGGCTCATGGTATCAGCAGTCAAGTCTCTAGCTTATAAATGGAATTAATATAACATCATAGCCATAAGTTTAATATTTTGCTTGTGTTGTTGCCAGCTCCCTGATCTCCGTGCACTCACTGTCGAAACAAGCCTCTGGTGCTGGCCCAGAATAAGAATGTATTTGATTTTTGCCCCAGTGTTAGGTTTTGAGTTCCTGTCTGCAGTAATTAATTATAAACCATTGCTCTCAGGCCTTCCTCTCTATTACTGTTTTCAAAACAGCAGCTCCTGATTTTGTATATAGGATGATTATTATTTCTTCCCAGGTGTATCACCTTACATTTATCTATATTAAATCTCATTTCTCTTTCCTCTGTCCATCTCTCAAAAGTTGTCCCTAATTTTATTCTCCAGTGAAGAGAGATCCTTTCTCAGAGCTGCTTTGTTTATGCAATGCATTGCTAGAAGTCCATAATAGGTAAAATAATTGTGTATCTCTTCTAGAATTTTTATTTTCTCTTTTCTGCATTCCAGTTCTGCTCCCTCTGATGTAGTCATTGACTTCAATTCAATCAAGAACAAGTACTTAAAGAGCTGGCCCATTGTTTGGATAATGGCAATAGTCCAGTTATTGAAATTTCTTAATCCTTTGTTTGCATTAAATTTCTTGTTCTCTTCTGAAACAAGCATGGGGGATGAGAGAAGAGATTAAACTATATTACACTGCATCCCAAGCCTACAAAGAGTATTTCATAAAAGTGATTTGTAAATAATCTCAGTGTCTGCTGTTTTTCTGCACCTGAAGGAAATTGTGAATTTCATGCCAGCACTTTTGTTTTGGCATGTTTGGATTCCTTTGTGTCTCTGCTGGATCTAAGTTTGACTTTTAGCTGACAGATACTTGGTTCTGGGCTAGCTTTTGGCACAGCAGCCCCAGTACTGTATATCACCATTGATTTGTACCCTGATGTCTCTCAAGTCTTCTATAATTCTCTCTGCATATCAGCAAAATTAAGATGAACTAGCTGAACCCTTTGGGCTTCAGACAGCCTTTGGTAAAATCTTGCCCAGGAAGTAGATTTGCCTGATTCCAGCCAGCAGCCTAACTGAATCTGAGCAAGGCCCTCATACAGATGAGAAAGTGAATCTTTTCTACCAGTGTCACTTGAAATGTTCTTGAAATGCTCTATAGATGACAAGAGTTGCTGCAGTAGTTTCTCAGGGGTTTGGGAGTTCATGCTCCCTTCCTGGCTTTGGCACTAATGATCATGCAGTCCTGCAGGGAGTCAGCTCAGCAATGAAGCTAATTAATTACTGCAGACAGGAGCTCAAAATCTAACATTGTTGAAAAATCAACTGCCTGTGCTGTTTTGTCTGCAGCTGGTCTCCAATGGCTGCATTTGGGGAAAATCTTTACCACAACTAAGAGCAAAAATACTCTCTCTCTTTCTCTCTCACTCTGCTGTTAAAATAACACAGCAGTGAAGGATGGAATAGTACCAAATGCAACAAATCAGAAAGTGGCTAAGTAATGTCATAATAAAGAAAAATTAGTTCTGAACACTTCTAACACTAGGGTGCTCTTAGGAAGGGTACAGCTAAAAATGTAAGACTGGAAGAGACCATCTGGGTCACTGAGTCAGTCCCTGCAAACACAAGCTGTCATTCAATAATCACTGAGTCCAGAATGATCCACAGAATATTGACCCGGCATGTCTCCATACAAGACAGGTCTATTTCATCATCTTACAATAATTTTAACACCTACTGTGAACACAAAAAGTCACATCAATAATATGCTTCAGGAAATGAACAAATGAGATCATGGACATTGTCCATGTCTGAGGACACAGATTCCCAGTCCAGCCTTTCTCCCTTCCCCTTCTCACCACATGTACCAGCACACCAGCACCAGGTCAGATTGTAAGTTTAAAACTCACTGTATTAAAAGAGTGATTCATTTTCAGATACATCAACTCCCTGAAATGAGTGGAGAACAAGCAGGATTTTTTGGGGTTTAGTTCAAGCTTAGTTTTTGGCTGCAAAGCTCCCTGGACCAACCTCCTGCTCAGCTGCAAAAATACCAGGACAGACCATGATAGCTCTAACTCAGATAAGGATAAAC
The DNA here is from genome assembly GCA_013398055.1 of Ifrita kowaldi. Lineage (NCBI taxonomy): Eukaryota > Metazoa > Chordata > Aves > Passeriformes > Cinclosomatidae > Ifrita > Ifrita kowaldi. Next base: position 396,044 of record VZRS01004550.1, read on the forward strand.
TGCTATGGAACTCTGCTTCAGAAACGAAATTTCTCATTGCAACAAAGCCAACTAAATGGCTAGCTGCCACTGAAAAGAGCAGCTCCATACAAGTCTGTCCCAACTGGCACTGCTCAATAAACTACTCAATAACTACTTACTTTTCATGATGATGTTTTGTTTTCTAGTTCAGCTTGCCATGGCCACCAGAAAAGTGGAAATGCATGGCCAAGGAGGAGGGGGAGAAGAAGAATGATCTCACTTTTTTTGCACTGGCAAACTGCAAGAGTTGTGGTTACATGACAAAGCTGTGCTGCATAAGCAGTTCCCCTTGAATGCTCCTATCTGCTCCTGTACCATTTGTGTGCCAGCATCCCCAGTCATACAGCCTATGTTAGACAGGATCAATGCCTAATTAAACTCAAGAAATCTGGAGAAGTAAAAGAATCTTTTTTTTCTTCCTGACAGCGGTGTTCCCTGATTGAGTTCATGTTAGAGCTGATTAAGATTTGCCTGTATGATAGCAGGAAAAAGGTGTAGTAGATAAGGAGCTGGAGGAGCTGTGGACAAAACTTTCAGATTTTCCAAGGAGGTCCATTCCTGAGTGCCGGCAACAGCCTGTGTCAAGCATAGAGCTGGGCTAGATGATTTGCACATATCCTTACAAACTACATTTTTGTGATTTTATAATTCTCTACCACAGGAATTAAAAGTCATATACCTGTACTCAGGGCAGTTTTTGTATATGTGCTAAACGAGACAAATAAGTGCATTTCAAACTTCACAAGCTATTAATGACAATGTTTTTCTTACCAGTTTTGTATGTGTCCAGACACAAGCCAGCCATTTCTACTAAATTTCAGCTCTTCTTGGGTAAAACTCCTGTCTGGGTGCTATTTCCACTCTCCTGCTGCCCAGAAAAACAGTCACTCAGAGCTTTCACAGAAGGTTGCCACTGTGTTCTCTCAGTGCTTCTTCATCCTTATTCCTCCCTTATTTCTTCTACTCTGAGCACAGCAATAGAATAGTTATCTTCCTAATATAGGACCTCTCCTACAGGAAGAACAAAATTCACTCTTTACAATGTAGCCTTTCCCTCTTCATTTAGCAAAGGGGAATTACAATTTCTATGTATTAGTAGGATTTATGGATCATCTAAGTAGCAAAAAGGGACATTGTATGCAGATCTGACAGACACTGCTCCTTTAATTCAGAGCATGCATTAGGTAGTGCAAGCACACATTGAGAATGCAAGTGTCAGACCTCCACAGTTCCAGGGACCTTATCTACCAATCTATTGACACATGCAATGTATCAGCAAATGTCAGCTGTAATACATAATAACTGACTATCCTCTGTATGAAAAAAGGAAGTAACTATTAGGATATGACCTTGCTCTACACACAGCATCAGAAAAAGCCGTGCCCATGATCCAAGAAGGATATATAAGCACCAGAAAAAGAATATCAGGGGGCAGAAAAAATTTTCCACAGGTTGAAAAATAACAACTAAGGTATAAGGTTTAAGACATCTATTAAATCTGTCAGAGAAGAGTGGTGACTGGATCACTGTACCCAGATATACACATATGGAAAAGGTACTTGATTGTAAGGTGAGCTTTTCAGTCTTGCAGACAGAAACGTAACAAGATGTAATGACTGGAAACTGGAGTCAGACAAACTCAAGATTGAAACTATGCAATTTCTTAGCAGTGGGGGTAACTAGACATTGGAACAACTTACCTGAGGAGGTGGTAGAATCACCATTGCCTGGAGTCTTTCAGGCAAAACAAGGTATTTTCCCAGGAGACATATTCCAGTCCAGCCTCTAGGAAATTCTGAAAGAGATTAGGCAAAATGATCGCTTGTTTACAGCCTATCAGACAGGAAGCTTTTTCATACAAGTCTATAAATGTACCCCAACAAAGTGCCTGCTATGTTGTTTGAGCTGGTGAACTGAGGCTGGGTCTACTGTATCAAATTTATACTGTCCCTTTTGGAAGAAATAGTGCCCTTGTATCCCAGGCACAAATTTGATTTAAATATTTATCATCTGGTAGCAGCAGATGGATTTTTAAAATAAATAAATAATTTTTAAAAGAACAGAAATCAAACATATACTGCTTATAAATATTTACGTAGTTTTCATGGATAATGTTGGCTTTTGTGTTTCTCTCTTTAAAAGCATTTTGCCAAGTGCCATGACTTTAAAAGTCAGAGATATCTAGCTGTGCATGCACATATTTTTCTGGCAGGCACAGTGGAAAAAAACCTAATTGAAGATAACATCAAGAAGAATTTTTAAAAAATTAAAATACCCAAGTTTTGATTATTTACTCTGTGTGTGCTTTTTGCTAAGCAATATTATTTTTTAAAATCTATGTTCCTGCTATCAAGTGGTCACTATCACTGCCAGACCTTGAATAAAAAAAATTGGTTGGTTGACGACACTATGAAGTTTACAGTGATTGCTCAAATCTTCAGGGAACTGGATCCCCCTCTGAACGATTTACGAAGTGCCAGGAGCAACCATACCAATATCAGAAAGCTATTTATTCTCATAATTTTCATAATTTCACAGGTATCATTTCTCAATCCATTACGTACAAGTATATTACGTAGCATAGCTCCTTGCTGACTTGCCACGGGTCAGTTTTCATAGATTATAGCACTGTTTGGGTTGGAAAGGACCCTGAAGATCAGGCAGTTCCAGCCCACATGCCATGCACAGGGACACCTTCCCCTAGACCAGGTTGCTCCAAGCCTTATCCAGCCTGACCTTGAACACTTCCAGGGATGGGGCATCCACAACTGCTTAAAGCAACCTGTTCCAGTGCCTCACCATCCTCGCTGTAAGGAATTTTTTCCTAATACCCAATCTAAACCTAACCCCTTACAGTTCAAAGCCATTCTCCCTTGTCCTATCACTACATGCTCTTGTGAAAAGTCTCTCTCCAGCTCTCTTGCAGACCCCCTCTAAGTGGTAAAGGGCACAATCAGGTCTCCCCAGAGCCTTCTCTTCTCCAGGCTGAACAATCTCAGCACTCTCAGCCTTTCCTCATAGAAGAGGTGCTCCAGTCCCCTGATGATCCTGCTCTCCTCTGGACTCACTCCAACAGGTCTATGCCCTTCTTATTTAGGGGACCCCAGAGCTGGATGCAGCATTCCAGGTGCTGTCTTATGAGAGCAGAGCAGAGGGGCAGAATCCCCTCCCTCACTCTGCTGGCCAAGCTCCTTTTGATGCAGCCCAGGACACGTTTGGCTTTCTGGGCTGCCAGTGAACAATGAACAATGCTTCTTCAGCTTACCTTGTTCTTACTAATAAACACTAACCTTCCTACAAACATCAACTTGAACATTCAAATTTTGAAAGAATACTATATTTACAGATATATTAAACAGTTATTTTAAAAGACAGTAATTCTGCAGTCAGTGTTTTGGGGATATATTTTCCATCTAGTTACATAGACAGAAAATTTATGTTGTAGTCATGATCATATCTCCAATCTGAAACAGTGCTTTGTCTCACTGAAGGGGGAAGGCAGATCTCCTGATAAATGTACTGGAGGAGAATGCACTTTGCTCTTTGCTGTAGTGCTGTATGCCTCCATGACCTTGCAGCAGATATTCACAATTTCTATAAAGTTTTGGTGACTGAAAAAATTACCATCCACTTCTTTCCTGCTCCTCTCAGTACTTACAGTCTTAATTAAGAAGTATAACAGAACAGTTTTAAGAAGCAGCTACATTGGATGCCCATTATTCTACAGCAACAACTTAGAGCCTGAAAAAGACACTTGAAAGAACATCTTCTGTTTTTACCAAAACAGAGGTAAACCCTGGAACAAAGCCACATCTAACACCTGTATGTGGCAAATGCATCTGTTACTGAAGCTAAACCCTACAGGGGTAACAAACAAGAGGCCATGGGCAAACCATTTCTCTCTCTGGATGTGCACACATGGCCTCATGCAGCAGTTTGTGCAGAATCCTCCAGCCAGGTCTGAGCCGGACTCACAGGCACTGTGTATTTGCATGACCACAGTGCTGTATCTAGCCTAATTAGCACCATGTCCAACCTAATTAGCACCACCTACCACAGGGTTAAGTACTTTGGGTACAACAGCACTCATACACAAGTCTACAGCTGCTGCCTCCTATTTCACAAGTAACTCAATGAATATATGCTAAGTCCTGTGCTCTTTTGCGTGGTGTAGAGGTGCCCTCTGCCATGTTTGTGTTGTTTGTTTTTTTAAACAGCAAACACACATAATTTTATTTTATTGCTTGCAAGGCAATGTGCAGCTTTGCTCGTTGCTGTTTTTCTATACAGCTTTTACTTAACGGAATAGGAAAAAGAATGCTTAGCACACCAAGATATGAGGATGAAATATGTTTAGGATATGCTTCTACATGTGTCGAAAAAGAACACAAACAGTGAAAACAGCTAGGTGAAAAGAAATCCCTAAATCTCTATGCTCAGCTGCCCATGTAAGTGCTGACTCTCTGCTATCATGTCTCTGGGGCACTAATTTACAATTCTGTAAGATGTTACTGTAAACTGCTTAGTAGCAATGCTATGTCCATTTGCACAAGCATGAATGATGATCCAAGGTGTGAAAGCAAGAGAAAATAATCCTCTGATATTTATATATGACCTTAGGGAAGTACCTCTCCTCCAGGGCATAGCTATGGCAGTTTTGGCTTTAAAAAAAATAAATATTCTGTGGTAGTTTAATCCCTTTTAGCTTCTCAAATCAACTGATAGACTGTGCCTGTTTCAAGTTAACACATGGACACATTCAGTGTAGTAATGAACTCCAAAATTCCTACAAGCAACTAAACTGGGCATTATCTGCTGGCAGTTTACAGTATGTGTCATGGTAAGAGAAAATCTTGAGAGATTTGAAAAATGCAGCAATTGCTCCAGAGAGTGTATTCCATATGTTGAGGGTGACCAAAAGGACATCATTAACACAGCTACAAGAAAAGCAGATGGAGTAGATATGGAGACTGAGAGAGAAGAGGACAGGCAGTGACAGGAAAAGACAAAGTTGTGAATGCTGTGGTGCAACTGAGGCCGAAGTTGAGCTGACAGGGCACCCAGCTGCTGCTGAGTGGGTGGGCTCCATGGGCTCTCGAGACAATAGCTATGCAAGCCCTCAGAAGAAGGGAGTGCTTCTGTGCTGGGTTAGCTCCCACAGCTGGCTCGCTTAGGTGAGACAAGCACCTGTGTTGGCACAAGGGAAGGGACAGGAACCAACCCATGCTGAGGAAGGAGGTGCAGCACTACCCTGTCGGCAGCAGGCAGCTCTCAGCTTGGCTTAGCTCTATCGTCAGATTCGGGTCCCAGCCTAACAGCTGGCAGCAGCCCTGCATAAACCAGCACAAGCCATAGATGCTCTGCAACCCCGCATCTCTCACAGCTTGTCCCTGCTGCAGACCCAATTGCCTCATAGCCTCAACTGGAAAAATATGCTGGTTGTAAAAGGCTCCTCTCCTCCCTCCCCTGTGGTATTTTTCAGCCAAATCAGATTCTTAATCTGGTTTACCACACAGCTGAACAAAACAACTGTGCCAGCAAACCAGCGGGCATATCAAAGAGACAGGCACGGGTGGCTGGGAGCAAAAACTGTCTTAGGCCAGCACAACTGCCAAAAAAATTGTCAAACTGCACTCTCAGAGGGCTACAGGGCTTGCAGAGACAGGGAAATCTACGGAGATACACTAAAGAGGAGAGTACAAAAAGGAACCACAGAAATAGGCCAGGGAGAGAAGTGCAAAAACAGTGTTTCAGGGGACCTTTTTTGACAGGTCAGATCAGGCCTGAGAAAAAAACAGCTGTCATAAGTAGGATGAGAGATAACAAAAGCCTAAAAAAGTATATCTGTTATGTGAACAGAGGTAAGAAGATACTTTAGAGAAGAAAAGGAAATTAAATTCATATACATCAAGACAAACAGGTCATAAAAAGAGTGAAGTCAAAGATGACTCCTATAGGTCTCACTGACAGAGTGTAATTGTGTGCCTTCCAAACAGGATTGCAAGCTCCTTATCCAGGAAAAAACAGAGGTCCTTGTGTAGGGACTGCAGATGGAGTTTCAGCTCGGGAGGTTCTCTGAAACACTATATGGCATTTCCTCAACAGGTGGAAGCTTTTAATCCTGAATGCCTTCCTATGTAGTTTTTTCAAATCAGCTTAAAAATTAAATTCTTGCACTTGCTCGTAAGGGTAGAAGTGGACAGTATCAACAGCATTGCCGGGGAGGTCAGGGGTCAAAATTTTTCAGATGCTTTGTAAACCTTCATATAAGAATCCAGAACGGGCCAAAGCTGCTTCTCTTAGCCTTTACCTTTGTTAGGGAAGAAGGGGTATTCAGATTCAGAAGCCTTGACTCTGCCTCCACTGTAATTTTGCTACTGTCAAATCATAGAACTACAGCTAGGAGTGTTTAAGAGCTGATTTTGATGACAAATTATTACATCAGGAGGGAAAATGGGTCCACATTTGTCTGTTTCAGTAATGGAATGAAAAAGTAAGCCACTCTCAATTTTTGGAATGATACCCAGCTTCTGGAGATATTTCCATGCAATCTCGTCTCCTTCAGTGCCATCCAGTGGAATTAATGTGAAATATCACTCTTATGTACAGGGAGGATATACAAAAATACAACAGCTCACAAAACAGCTCTATATTTTCAGGAGGTGCTGTTCATACCAGGTAAATTGCAGGTTGTCAGGGATATTGGTATAACAGTAAAGAAAAACAGAACCATGATTTCCAATAGCTATAATTCAAATTAGATCTGACATTGTTGCCTGCATTCTCAGGAAAGCTCCTTATATAATTTATAAAATAGTTATTTGTGTCTGCAAAATATGTAGGACGTACAAAAGTCATACTAGTACAGCATAGTATAATGATTTAATAACATCCCTTTGTGTAATGCACCTATCCACAACTCAAGCCAGCAAAATATTATTTGTAATTTTCCTTCTCCTCCGAGGCACAAATAACTTAACTGAAGGAGCAGGGATATCTGGATTTACAGGTGCACATTATCAATAATACAGTGGTTTTAGCACATATTCACACATGTCTATATTGTATTAAGTATGTGTGTGTATGCAGACATGCATACAGGCTGTATACATTTATATGCACACACACAAACAAAATAGGTATGTTGTAGCCTCACAATAGGTTCTCTTTTATACAAAACCTCCTTGCCCTTTTAGTACTTCCCTGAATCCTCTCAAATTACAATGAACTCGTGCCAATATTTGCATTAAGATTGCTAAGGTTGTTTTCTTGCTTTTACCAACTCCAGGTTACAGCTGTCTGCCAAAGGCCTGAGGCTTCCTACTCAAAAACTCTTTAAAGGTGGCTTTCAAGATGGACTTTTGCAACCAAATGGAGTTCTACCTCTTTTGTTCCTTTATAGCACATAGAAAATACAAGAAAATATCTTTTACTAAATTAAAAAGTCAGAATATTTTCTTGGTTTTACTTACCCTAGCACATAACTATTGGAAATGGAAAAAAAAAAGCCATTGAAATGCTAATGTCTCTGTGCTTGTGAGTTTTAAATTTCCTTTCTCTAAGTCTCTGTTCAAATCCCAGTGGTTCCTCTGTCAATGCTCCCCTTCCCATCATAGCTTGTCCCTTTTTTCTGAGTCAGGATTTAATTCTGTTTGATTTTGTCTGCTCTACTAATGCGCTCTCATTCTTCTGGTTTCCTCACTGGCCTCCACATCTATTCTCTCATACAGATTCTTTGTCTATATGTACTTGTTCCATTGCCTTGAACTCATTCTCCTTCATTTCTCCTTGAGAATTTAATTTCCTTCCTCACCCAATCTCCGTGTCCTATCCCTATTGCTCTCATGTTAAGGTTTTCCACTCCCAATAGTTTCAGTCTTGACTCCGTACTTACTGTTTCCTTCCCTTCAGCCAGGTCCTTGTTCCCTCACCATTCCAATAAGACACACCCAAACACCTGTGAAAAAGAGAAAACAGCATCTTTTGGGGAGCACAGGGGATGATTTCCATAGCCTCACTCATTCAGTCCACAGACCCACCCCAGACCATAGTGGCAAACATAGGTCCCTTCTGGGCCCACAACAGGGGAACACTTGACTGCAATAGTGGTAAGGATGGTAGGGACACATGCTAATTCAGGAATGTGGAAAGTTAATTTCTTCAAGGTTCATAGATTATGCTATGTGTAGTCAGAAGACCAGACACCCCAACTCAGTTTTTTCTGACGAATTCCAAGTTTGCTCTAGAGCATAAAGGCATTTAAGAACCTCAAATGTAAGATCTCCACAATAATTTACCCTAGAAAAAGTCCTTTTTTCTTAGATCATGTTTGGCAGTACTAAAGTCATCCTAAACTTCCATCCTCGATATGGAAAATTTCACGCCAAGCAGAGGACTTTTAGCAAGTGGCATGCTACCTAAAGCATAGTTTAGCAAGAAAAATTTAGCAATTGATATGCTACCTTTAGCTGTAGTTAAAGTTTAACAAACTCATTTAAAGAACAACACCTGACAACCCTATTGTAGGCACTGTTATATATTTAAAGTATAATGTATTACTAAATGCAAAATAGTATTTAAGCTAGTAATAAGAGCACATATGTGTAAAGTAAAATTATTATCAGTTTACTTCCATTTTCACCCTTACGTTTTATACTCTGTAATTACTCAATATATTTTCCTCAGCTGAGCAATCTCAGAAGAGTGGATGATTTTGTAATCCAGAGCTGCTTACGGTAGCATAAGAACAGTTGCATGACCGTAGTGAAACAAAACCACAGGTCTACTCTAACTTCCATTGACAAGCCTAGATAGTAACCAATGCTCTTCTAGCAAAAATTTCTTTGATTCCAAGGATTAGTTTACTGAACAGTAGTCACTGGCTATTTGGCATATGCAGACACATCTCCCTGGAAGTGCTGTCCCTTGCCTGGGTAGGAGAACTTCAATGATCTGCTCTAGCAGAACACATAACATTATATCAGGAAACAGCAAAATGTCTCTTCCCCATTCTTCTCCAAGTTGCATTTCTAATGGACTTAAAGCAGAGCTCTCTAGTAGTCTACCTATTACTTATAGCAGGGACCAACCTAAGATGGTGTTCAGAGGATTTATTGTGCCAGGCCACCAAGATTCCACTGTTATTGCCTTTCTGTGGCAATAACTCTGAGCTCTCTTTGCATTGCGTGATGTTAAGCGCACAGTTCTCATATTAAGCTGAGTAGAAAATGTCACTATATATTAACCTTAACTGCACAGAACATAATTGAACTCAATGGGAGATACTGCCCTCTGTGTTTCAGTGGGACTTGACTTTGAAGAAATAATAATTCACTGGTTTATAAAGGCACAAATAAACTTATTATACAAGAAGTGCAAGTGCAATACTGTGATTTATAGACACTGGCATGATTCACCTTGAGATTTTTGTTATATCTTGCCAAAAGCAGCTATTATCAAGCCCCAAATGACTCTTAACAACACTACTATTGACATGGTATTTAGAAGTTCCTTCCCTAGTGGGAACAAAACCATCTCTTTTCTTCCAATGTTGAAAATTAAATGCACAGCATTAGTACCATCAGAGAGGTGTTTTAACTTCAAAATTGCCTTTCCTGGTGAGAATGAAAATAGTACTTGTTTTGTTTTTCAAAATTAACAGCAGTGTTTTTCTCTCTTTTCTAATGCATACACTTCTTTAATCAACCTGAGACACGGTATGTCTTTTAGTGTTCAGAGAGCACTGCAGAAAAGCACCTCTGCTTTTCTGTTGCATGCCATCCCATACTCCAGGGCTAGGATTTATCCTGTTTCCAGTGTGATTCAAGCACACATTAATAAAGCAGAAAGAATATGACTGGAAAAAAACAGCTAGGGAAGACAAAAGAATCAATTTTTTAAGTCATCTTTATACCAACAATGATACACTGATGCAGCAGTAACACCAGAGAAAATTAACCCAAAATTAAAGCAAAAGATTCCAGAAAGGTACCAGACCAGAGAAATTGTTCACTACAACCAAAAACTGTTGTGAGCCATTCCAGATGAGTGCAAAACTGTTTCTGACTTTTCTCCAGCTGCCACCAGGAGCACCAACATATGTGTGTTAACACGTATGGTCAGTCGGCAAAGAGGTGAAATGGCTCTCAGTTCATTTGTCCTCTAAAACTGGGCAAGAACTTCTTTTAATCAGTCCTTTAGCTACTCTAGGACCAGATGATGTATTAAGCTCTGTAGCTGTGCTGCGTCTCCAACACTTGCTAGAACAAAGCTTTTTGTAGGAGCCCAGGACTCACAGGTGAGTCCATATAATCCTATGCACATGGGGTGACTAGAAGCCCTCGCAAAGCTCTGAGGTGTGGAGTCCTACCTCTGATGTTTGGCTGTCAGTAACCCAGCAACACCACAATATGACTTCTGGAGATCCCTCTGAGTGTACAAAATGCTCCTATCACCCTGTGGAGTCTAACCCTCCCCAGCTCCCACTCTTAACTGCTATATGAGCAGCTCAACACGGACTAGTCCTTAGCCCACTTGGCAACTCAGATGCTTGTGGAGAAAGGTGGCACGTTCTTGTCTGTACTGTTTGCTCCTCTTCTTCTGCAAGAGTACAGACAATTCTGCTGCAGCTACTCAGGCTTGGTTGAATTCCTGCTGTATCTGAGGGGCAGATCTCAAGCCTGGGTCAAGTCCCAGCCAGTTTCATGAGAAAGCAAACTGGTTCATTGAAGAGTGTGAACAATCAGGCTGGCAGAATGGATGATGTTGGCAGAGGTGCAAACTCAAACCTATGTTTGCCTGGGATTCCATTCACCCTTCCTTTCTAGGATCTGTATGGACCATGAAGTCAAGAACTGTGGTATCACAAACTCAGAGGTCTAGGAGACAGGCCCACCTCACCTCTAAGCAGAAACCCTAATGTGACAGATCATGCCCTTCCTGTATTTGAGCCTACATTAACAGATAACCACACATGGAACGGATAAAACTAATGCCTGGAAACAGATGGTGACTACAGTGCTGTTTCTAAACTTTCTGACACTGTTTCACAACAAACCCATTGCTCCAAGACACCCACAGCAGAGAGGGTACAAACTTTCTGCCCTTTTCTTCCTCTACATGCAAACACAAAACAACAGGGAGCCTGTCAGTTCCATCCCGTTCATTACCATTCCCTTGCTCTCCATCACTGAACTATTCTTGCCAACACACAAGGTAACATTGTGTGGCCTAACCAGGAAAGCAAAGGAAAAGCACTTGCACTCCAACAATGGATGAAGAGCAACAGTGCATTGGACTATATTTTTCTGACTTCATTTCCTCAATCACTTAGTTTTTGCTCCATAGAGGTACTCCTAGTTAAACCACTACATAACCATTTCCACAAAATAAGACATCTAAGTCAGTTAAGGAGAAATGCTCCTTCCTTAAACACAATCTATCCTGTAGTTCACTTCATGATGACATGTAGGTGTTAAAAATTGAAAACTTAAGCAAACCCAGACTTTTAATTCAGGAAAAATTGATACAGCTCTCCAGGGAGAGCCCTTCAGAATTCAAAATTCTTTCCTCTTTTGCACTGATTCAGCAAGCACCATCTTGGCAGACTGAAGCTTGTGACATTTTCACAGCATGCTTATTACTTTTTCACAGAGAATTGTTCAATGGTTTTGCATCAAATTCTGGAGTAATATTTTGCAAACTAAAGGCAGCCTACAGAGCTGCAAGAGCAATTAGCTGAACCCTTTGTAGCCAGCAGTCCTCATTTAATGCTTCCTCCAAAATGCCACAACCACCCATGTCCTTGCCACTACCTTCCTGTCATCCTTCCTGTCACATGCCAGTGTTGTAAAACGTGGAGCATGTCAAGATTATTTTAAGTCAGGATATTCTTTGGTGCAAGCCTAATGATCAAAAGGAGACCTAATCAGTGGAATAGACAGCAGCTAGCAGCCCTTAGTCAAACATATCCAGGAACTAACAGGTTTTAAGAACACAGCAAATCAAGATGTTGATGTACGTCGTCTGTTTGCTAACTTGTTGTTTGCTAACATTGCTAACTTGGCAAGTACTCAAGGTCCATGTATCCTATACCTGAACTACACATATTAAAAATTGTGTCTATTGGTCAAAATACCCCTGCCCGGGTGAAGACCTGAGCATTGGATAGAAGTTAGCTGGGGTTAAACAACTTGAATGGAGATGACTAACCAATCGTAACACAGGGGCTGCCCTTGGAAAGTAACTAACTCCAAACTTCTATGTAGCGATAATGGCACAGAAAGTCCGGAGGAGTGTACTTGATTTGTGGAAAACCACCGAGTGCCCAGGTTTGTGCAACTCTGAAATAAATAATCAATGTCTCTCTATCGAGTATGCAGTTACTGTCCTGTTGCACACCAGGTAACAAATCAGATTTTGTGGACAACATCGAGGAGCAAAGGGGGAGAGGACCTAAGCGTCCTTTTCCTTTCATAGTGGAAGAGGATCTGGGAGTGCTGGTTAAACATGAACCAACAGTGTGCCCAGGTGGCCAAGACTAGTGGCATCCTGGCCTGGATCAGAAATAGTGCAGCCAGTAGGAATAGGGAAAGGATTGTCACTGTACTCGGCACTGGTGAGGCCACACCTCGACTGCTGTGTCCAGTTCTGGGCCCCTAATTCAGGAAGGACATTGAGGTGATGGAGCAAGGCCACAGAAGCAAAACGAAGCTGGTGAAGGGTCTGGAGCGCAAGTGTTATCAGGAGTGCTGAGGGAGCTAGGGCTGTTTAGCCTAGAGAACCGAAGGTTCAGGGGAGACCTCACTGCCCTCTACAGCTACCTGAAAGGAGGTAGCGATCGGCCTCTTCTCCCAGGAAACGAGCGACAGGATTAAAAGATACAGTCTTAAGCTGCACCGGGGGAGGTTTAGGCTGGACATGAGGAGGAATGTCTCCACAGAAAAGGTTGCCAAGCATTGGAACAGGCTACTCTGGGAGGTGGTGGAGTCACCGTCCCTGGAGGTGTTTAAAGAAAGACTGGACATGGCACTCAGTGCCATGGTCTAGCTGACAACGTGGTGCTCGGTCAGAGGTTGAAGTCCATGATTTCAGAGGACTTTTCCAACCTAACTGATTCTATGATTCTGTGGTAAAACACCAACTGATCCCCCGTGAACTCCGACCTCAGCAAGCCTGGAAAAATCAACCTGTGAAGCAGAACTCTTCCTCACGCTTTCAGCAGCCAGAACACAGGGCCGGCGGCCGCGCCCAGAGCACCTCTTTTCCCCCGGCACCCGGAGATGTGCGGGCGGAACCGGGCACAGCCAGTTCCGCGCTGGCGCACAGCCCTGAGGCGCCCGCTCCACGCCCCGCCCCGCCCCGCCCCGGCCGGCCCGGCGGATGTGAGCTCACAGCGCGCCCGGCGGAAGGAGCGGGGTGGGTGTTTCCGCGGCGGCGGCGATGGCGGGGAAGGCGGCGGCGGGCGAGCCCCTGGGCCGGACGGCGGAAGAGGCGGCCTGGGCGGAGACGCTGCGCGGGGCCTGCGAGCCCGAGCACCACTGGCGGTACCGCCGGGAGTTTCTGCTGCGCAATGTGGGGGAGCTGCCGGCGGCGGGCAGCGCCCAGCTGCAGCGCTTGGTGTCCCTCTCCATGGTGTGGGCCAACCACGTCTTCCTGGGATGCCGGTGAGTTCAGAGGGACCCGCCGGGGGACGGGCGGGACGGCGCGGCGCGACCGTCTGACGAGGCCCCTTCCCTCCTTTCCTCTTGTCGCCCCTGCAGGTACCCGCCGCAGGTCATGGAAAAGGCGCTGGAAATGGCCGAAGGCATCCAAGTGACCAACGCGCCTGTCCGCACCACGAGAGACGAACTGGTTGCCAAGGTGAAGAAAAGAGGCATATCAAGTAGCAATGGTTAGCAGATCATAGCTGTGACAATACATAGGAGTCTAGAAAATGCTTGTTTCTGAATGTTCTTGGTTTGCCTCGGGGTTAGAAAGTAGTTGAAATAATTTACTTTTAAAACTCCCGTTAATAGTTTCTTCTCTCTGTGCTATTCTTTTTGTAATATAATGTCTCTAAAATGGGCATAATGCATACAGAGTCCTTTGGTAATGTAGAGCTATTGTTTTGGATTTCTACAACTGGTGCACTTTAATACTTGTGTGTTGCGATGTCGGCTCCTGTACTCCGCCTTAAATATGTTCTTGTTACTTTGCCTTTGTTGCCAGTCAGGTATTGTTGCTGTGTAAGAAACTGAGTTTCTTAAAGAAGTTCTCAGACTGATATTTTAAAGATGTTTTGTGATGTTAGTAGGCAAAATACACTTCTTTTATTTTTAGGTCAGATAGTCCATTTAATATGTATTGGCCAGTTTTGGTTTGGACTTCAAGAATAGTTGCCTACATACTTGCCTATGGGTCCCAAACCAACATCTGAAATCTCGCATGAGTATTTTCAGAATTTTGTTGAAAAAATCCAAAATTCTGAAATAGTAGGTTTATACTTGAAATGATAGTTCAAGGTTTATTGCTAATATATACCCTTTAAATTCACGGAGATTATTGCTAGATTTTAGATGATTTCTCTCTACATGGATATGTCATAGTGCAGAAATCAAAGAGGATCACATATTTTACCTGTTTTGCAGAAGGGATAGAGGAGCCCTGCAAGAGACAAGCTGTTGAGAAAAGCAGAGACTCTAAGGATGCTGGAAAGGATGTGAAAACAACCAAGGCAGAAGGAGTGAAGGAAACAGAGAGCACATTGCCCAAAAAGCAGGAAAAAGGTACTAGCAAAGATCCAGAAAGCTCCCAGTCAACTTGCAGTTCAGATCAAGAAATGGTCATAGTCTCAGACATAGAAACAGAAGGAAAACCTTCTAATGCTGAAAGTACTGCTGAGCAAAAGCCACCTTCATCTGAAAATGAGCCAGGAAAGAAGCCTTGCCCAAGCCCACCTAAGGAAAGCAAGTGTGAAAACGCGCCGTCACCTGAAAAGAAAACTACAGTAAGTGTAGCACCACTGGCTGCTGAAAACACCCCTCAGCCAGATGTGGTGGTGGCAGCAGTGCCACCAGCTGCCAAGAGCACCCCACAGGCAGCAGCGGTAGCAGCGGCAGTGCCATCAATCTCCAAGAGCACCCCACAGGCAGCAGCAGTGCCAGCGATCGCCAAGAGCACCCCACAGGCGGCAGCGGTGGCAGCAGCAGTGCCACCAGCTGCCAAGAGCACCCCACAGGCGGCAGCGGTGGCAGCAGCAGTGCCACTGACCACCAAGAGCACCCCACAGGTGCCAGCAGTGCCACCAACCACGAAGAGCACCCCCCAAGCAAGTGCTGCGTTGCTGTCTTCCAAAACGCAAGTGAGTGCCCCAGCATCAGTGTCCAAGAGCGGTGCTCAGGTGAGCAGCTCACTGCTTCTGGCCCCCAAGAGTGGTACTCAGGTGGGCACCTCGCTGCTGCTGGCCTCCAAGGGCACTGCTAAGGTGGGCTCCCCACTCCTGGCCTCTAAGAGCAGCGCGGAGGTGGCCGCCTCATTGCTGGCCGCTCGGAGTGGCGCGCAGCCGGGATCCTCACTGCTCGCTTCCAAGAGCAGCGCGCAGGTGGCTGCCTCGCTGCTGGCTGCTCGGAGCGGAGCTCAGCAAGGGCCCTCCCGGGGTGGAGCTCAGGCAGGCGCTTCCGTGCTGGCCTCCAAGAGTGGCTCACAGGCCGGCGAAAGCCCTGCGAAGGCTTTGTGCAAACCGCTAACCAGCGAAGATGCAAAGGAAAGACAACCTTTTTTCAACAGACTCTACAAAGCTGTAGCCTGGAAACTGGTTGCTGTTGGAGGCTTCAGTCCTAACGTAAATCATGCAGAACTTCTAAATTCATCTATTCAGTCTGTAAAAGCTACGTTAGATGTTGCTTTTGTTCCCCTGAAGGAGCTTGCAGACTTGCCTCAAAATAAAAGCTCTCTAGAAAATATAGTTTGTGAACTGAGGTGCAAGTCTGTCTACTTGGGTACTGGCTGTGGTAAAAGTATGGAAAACGCCAAAGCAGTGGCTTCGAGAGAAGCTTTGAAATTATTCCTCAAGAAGAAAGTTATTGTGAAGATATGTAAAAGAAAATACAAAGGTAGTGAAATTGAAGATTTGGTGCTTCTGGATGAAGAGTCAAAACCTTCAAATTTGCCTCCAGCTTTAAGAAATCCTCGTGAGATCTTGTAGGGGAGAATCACTGTTTGTACTGTGTATAGTATTTCAACACAAGGACTGAAAGTTAATTTTGTACTTTGAAAATGTAGGCTTCCAGATATTTTGTATTTCTTTCTCAGTTTTGCAAGACAATGATAGTTCTTTCACTTGGTAGCAATTGTATAAAACTTGTTAGAGATGACAAGTGCGCATTTAAAGGTATTGCCTTAATATACAGCACACTAGTGTGCTGTTGTATTTGCAAAATAGTCTACCTAACTCTTCTATTTTTAATTAAACTATTAAGGTACAATTTGCTGTTTAAAACCTGACATTTTTGTAATTCTTACAGTTTGATGGTAGTGTGCTCAATTGTCTACCATTATCTTTTCTAGGCTTGTAGAAGTGTGTACATAGGGACCATAATACTTGAATAATTGAAAGTTGTTTAAAAATTTCGATCAAAAAGTTGAACTGTTTCAGGCTTGTTGCTCATAATGTTCACTGTTGCTCATACTAGGAGAGAAAGTAGTTGGTTGGCTATTTTTATGGGATGTTTTCGTAACACTTGCAGTATAAGTGGCATCCTGACCCCATTTAACATTATACTATCAGGTTAGAGCCCATTTAATATCACATTGGCAAATTAGCAGTTAGCAGTCAAATCACAGCTATTTTGGCCACCAAAACTGTAAGTCGTAATTTATATGGTGAAGTATCATTTACAGTTTTGTTTGGTGTTATTTCTTTTTCCAAATGAACATGGATTTCTATACTAAGTATATTTTGACTGCTACTAAAACAATAAAACCTCTGTGATAAGCTTTTACAGTACTTTGGTTTTGGCTACTAAATATTCCAGCCATTTCAATAACATTGCAGCACCTTCAGTAAAGCTTTACTTTGAGTGGCTCCAAGGTGTAATCCCACAAGGATGAGTTGGTTTCTTTAGATGTGTAGCTGAAATACTGTAAAACTGATAGAGGGGACCTATAGAATATCAATTTCTACTTTTGTAACACCAAGATAAGCAAAATCAAAATGCTGCTGTCTGCTGGAGACAGTGAGCGTATTGTAAAGCATTCATTCTAATCAGGCCCTTCCTTTGCTACATTTTTACTCCCTGTACAGAATAGTTTGAGGCAAAGAAAGTGGGAGATTACCTTTTATTTTCAATGTTGCTGAAATACCTGCACAAACTGCATGTTTTGGTATATTGGATAATGACATGTAATTGTAAAAACATTATGTCTTCAGTGCTATTTTGAATTAATCTTGTCCTATTACAGTAGTTAGCATCATTAAGTGGCGTCCTTACACTTGACTGATAGATCCATTGATCAAGTCCTACAGGAATGAATAGGAATTTCAGGGATCTCAGTAGTACATACGTCCACTTCAAGTTATTTTGTAATTTTTGGGACTAAACTACAGTGGTGTTCACGCTGTACCCTGCGTGCTTTTGTTCAACAGTGGCTGTCCAGCCCATAGCACCAGACGCCTGCAAGGCGCTCACACTTCCCGATGGCTGGTTAGAACTTCCTCCACCTGACCCCTGTGCTTCTGTGCCCTCGGTCGCCCTTTGCCCTAGTTAGATTTCTCAGGAGTTCCCCTCGGCGTTCCTGGAGCACCTCCCGGCGTTCGGAATGCAATGTGCTAAATTGCATCTTAGTGCAAGAATTGGTGTCTGCTTCTAGCGCAGGGCAAGCTTCGTGCTGTGCTTAGGAGCTGTGGTATTCGTGATGGGAAGTGTGAGATCTGTTTTCAAGTCCTTACCCTGTTCAGGTAGACATATGGAAGGACTGTGTTTGTGGGGGCAGGAGTTGCATCCTGTGCCCTCTGTAGTACAGCTTTCTCTGCTGTTAGTTTGGTCATCTCCAGATCTCTGGTTCAGAATTGCAGCATGTGTTGTAATGTGAAAACCTGTGTTTCTCGTCTGTAAAGCAAAGCTCTCAGTATTCACTGACCTCAAGGGGCTGTTAGGGCAACTGTGTTAAAAGGCTGAGGTGCTAGATGCCTTTTTTAAAAGACCTGACTTAGGATTACTTTTTTTAAAATTTTGAATGTTATTCCTCTTTGATGTTTGGTTGTGAATCATTAAAGAACAAGTCTGTAGCTACTGTTAATAGAAACCGAAAGTTGAAGCGTGTTATTTTTCACATTCTGCATAGAAAGCAACTCAACACGCGGATTCTAACATACAAGTGAATAAGCACTATTCAAGTATTTGAATGAGAATTTATTAACATTTCATTGGCCCTAGAGGAAGAAAGAAGTGCGAAGAACTGGCTGTGGCAAGAACTGTTTGTGCAGTCCTGTCAGTTCTAAAATCTCTGGGTCTCCCCTCCGGGTACTGTCTAGGTCTCTAGCGGCAGGGATGCTGGTCTTTAACTGTCAGACCCTGCTGACGAGGGCCAGCGAGAACACCTGCGCTTACACTGTAGGTGTGCAGAGTTGTCTCGGGGGGGCAAAGCAAACCAACCAACCGAAAGAAAAACTGACTCCGTTTTTTCTAAGGAAGTACAGGAAATCGCAGCCATCAGAAGTGACTCCCGTTTCCTCTGGGTGCTGCTAGCACAGCCTAAACACGTACCGCAGGGCGCTTGCGGACAGCTCCCGGGGGCGCACCCGTGCGGGGTGTGTGGCCCGCCGCTCCCTGTCGCAGCCTGCGGGCGCCGGGGCGGTCTCAGCGGGGCGGCCGCAGCGGTGGCCACCAGGCGGGGCTGGCTTGCCCGCCCTGTTCGGGGCGGGGCCGAGGCGCTCTATTTGCATAGCGTGTTCCCGGCGCCGCTTCGTCCCTCCGCCGCCGCCTTTCGCGGCCGTGGCCCCCCTCGGGGGGCAGCCAGGCCGCCTGCCCGCTGTGCATCGCCTGCGGAGACCAGCAGGGAGGAAAATGCAGGCGGGAGATCTACTCGCCGTGCCTGCGAGGTTTTCCCATCTGCCGGGGTTTATAAAGCGTCATCGGCCACCGTAGCATGCCGGGATGTTCTGAAGACCTGCTCTCTAGGCCACGCACGGAGGACGCCAGTTCCTCATGGGCCCCGCGCCCGCCTAGGGGAAAGTCCCCGGACCGCCGGCAGAGAGTGCCGGGCGCTGCCGCGCCCCCGCCCGCCGCCGCCGCCTCACGCCACCTTCCGCCGAGACGCCCGCGGGCCGAGCGGGTGAGCGCGGGGCGGGCTCTCGTCACGGCCACAGACACGCAGGTAGCGCGCCCGGCGCGCCAACAGAACGGGGCTCACTCTCAGGCCATCCCCTTTTGCCGGGTGAGGCTCCCCCGCTGCGCATCCCACGGGACAGCTCACGGCTGGATGGCGCCTTGCCGGTGCAGCGCAGCCCTGCGCAGGCACAGCAGCACAAGCCGCCCCGCGCCCCGCTGCTGCTCACACCCGCGGGGCTTCAGGTGCCTCCTGGTGCACAGAATCATTTAGGTTGGAAAAGACCTGTGAGATCATCGAGTCCAACCTTTGACCGAACATCATCTTGTCAACCAGACAACGGCACTGAGTGCCACGTCCAGTCTTTAGCCTTAAACACCTCCAGGGACGGTGAATCCATCACCTCCCTGGGCAGTCTGTTCCAGTGCTTGTCAATCCTTTCTGTGAAGAAATTCCTCCTATCGTCCAACCTGAGCCCATTCAACTGGGGAGGCACTCCGGGCGGAGCACTTAACCTTCCTGAAAAGGCTTTCCCTCCTTCCCTGCTCCAGGAAGTAGCAAGAGGCCAGAGAGAGGTACTCTGCCGCGGGCACTTGCACCACGCAGAAGTTCGTGGTGCACCAGCACAGGGGGCTTCGGTGGGTATCTGAGCGTCGGCACAAACGCTGACCCAGCACCGAGTACAAACCACAGTCTTCCAGGACAAAGGCCACAGCACAGGCTGTGCTGTGCAGGGCCGCCCAGCCCCGGGATCCCGTGCTCCACCTTCTCCGCAGAGAAGGCCAGTGCGTGCCACCAGTGTTACTTGCCCACTTTAATTAGACTCTCGTGCAACTCCCAGGTACTATGCAAGATGCTGCTGCCCTGCTGATAAACTGAATTAATTTCATAGGCAGCGCCACTCTTGACTCTAGTATGTCAAACAAATAGCACACCATCATGCTCGACTGTGGAATAAAGCCCTCTGCTGCCCTCCAGTCATGTCTGGGTATGAAACATGACAGAAGAGCACTGGCGGATATCCCCAAAATGACATAAAATTCAGGCATCTCAGACCCAAAATAAATGGTTTATTACCTTACCCAAATTACCTTTGTTACTTTACCCTAAAAGCTCCAGGTGGCCCAGAGACAATGGTTCCTTCTGGTTCATTCTGTCTTGGTATTTATGAAGTTCCTGTGGCGAGCCCAGGTCTGCTAAATGGTGTCTTTCTCTTTGGCTGAGCCTCAGGCATGTGGCCTATATGCAGGCACAGTACCATTTGCAAACCCTGTTAGTTTCCAATACCTGCTGTTCCTCTTCCAGCAATATCTTCATGATGACCTCCTTCCAGCCATGTCAGAGCCCACACAGAGGAGACCACTGCGCAGAGCAGAGGGCACCTCTGCAGAACTGGTGGTGGCAGCTCTGACTGCCTCACATGAGAGCCCTGAAAGGGTGTGCATGGGGCTCAGAAACCACCTGGCTTGAGCTGTTATTCTGGTTGCTGTCTTAGCCACTTGAACTACTCAAGTGTCTTTCTTTTCTCCCATGATCCTGCATGTGATCACCTATGTATGTCGGAAAAGAGAGATTTCAAATTAAAATGTTATCAAAGAACCCATCCCCAAAGAAACAACTAAACTAGGGCACAGCTCTATGAAGTCTTGTTTTTTTGGCTGAGAAACTGTGATGAAATCTCAGTGTCCCAGTTTCATCTACTAAAAGGATATATCTAAAGCTCTATGGAGCACCTGCTGTCCAGGCTGAAGACCACAGTCAAGCTTGTGGAGACAAGCTGAAGTTTGTGCAGTGTCTGATGTGTGCTTGGGGTTTTTTTGGGGGGCCCTAAAATATAGCACCTTAATGATTTGAACTGGTTCTGTGCATATGTGAACAAAATGGTCTCATTTGTAGTTTATGGTAAATGCTGGTCTTCAAATTTGTTAGTAGGAGAGAATATGTCAAACATCAAATTTCTCTTGCCCATAGGTTAAACTAAGCTGACATGGCATGGTCTAATGGTCCAGAGACTGAGGCTAAAAAGCACACACTGAAAGAATTTTGATGCTGTCTCTCTCTTTCACTAGGCAAATCTGACCCCCAGCTTTTAAGTTGCAAAATACAGAGAAAATAAAAGCAATAGATATATTTTTAAAGTTTTTCTTTCAGCTAGATGTTCATTTTTGCAATGTTTTTGCATAATGTATAATATGCCACGCTCTTTGTTCAGGTAACAACAATTAACTTGTGTTTGTGTGTGTGCCTTCTAGATGGTTCTGTTAGCTGCCACTGCCACAGCAAAGGTACTGCCATTAGGTAGGTTAAGCATTTTTAAGAAAATGCTGTCAATAAATCTGCTGTCAGGAAGCATCAATTTTTAGTCTGTGATTAACACTCACTCACAGACAAGCATTTAGGAAAACAGATTTTATGTTGATACCTGGTAA
This sequence comes from Ifrita kowaldi, assembly GCA_013398055.1. Taxonomy (NCBI): domain Eukaryota; kingdom Metazoa; phylum Chordata; class Aves; order Passeriformes; family Cinclosomatidae; genus Ifrita; species Ifrita kowaldi. Next base: position 417,799 of record VZRS01004550.1, read on the forward strand.
CAGTTTCAAATATGTTGTAGGTAAATTATGAAAATGGTGCATGATAATTTCTGAGCACCACTGCCTGTTCCTAAGGTAATGGAAGATTGGGTTACAGTGTTTACCAGCTATGTATTTTCCTCCTCTGGTAACATTCCTGCAACTAAAAAAGCATTGTTCAGCTCCAGCATCTGAGCCTGCAGCCCTTTAAAGTTTTCATTGCCACTGCTGGTCAAGTAACATTAATTGTTAGGCCCAAGTGGGCTGCAAAATGACTTCTTTTAAATATGAATGTCAGAGATTAAACACATTAGGCAAAAGATATTTTGTCACTAGTAAGAAAACTGATCTAACCAATGGATTTACTAAATCCTCTGGTGTTTTACATTTTACATTTCAAATCCTCTGGTGTTTAGCCGGGAGGGGAGACAGCTGAGAGAGGATCTTATCAATGTCTATAAGTATCCAAAGGAAGGGTGTCAAGAGAATGGAGCCAGGCTCTTCTAGGTGGTACCAAGAAATAGGACAAGAGGCAACATGCAGAAATTGATAAGTAGGAAGTTCCACCTGAATACGAGGAAGAACTTCTTCACTGTGCAGGTGACCAAGCACTGGAACAGATTGCCCAGAGAAGTTGTGGAGTCTCCATTTCTGGAGAGGTTCAAAAGCTGTCTGGACACAACCTGTGCAGTGTGCTCTAGGGGACCCAGCCTGAGCAGGGAAGTTGGACCAGATGACTCACTGTGTTCCCTTCCAGGCTTACCTATTCTGTTATTCTGTAATTTTAACTGTAGTTAAGTTCTATGTTCAGTCATGCTGCCTATATTTTGACAACAGCCTTCCAGCCTAAAGCCTCCTTCAGTTTGGAGTAAATGCCACATTTCTCTTTATTATTTTGGGGAAGAGGGTGTTTGAGAAGCAGGAAGCTACTCATCTTGTTTAACCATTAATTTTTCTCACAGTTACGACTGAAAAATAAAGCGAATGTAAACTCTGCCAGTTCTTGGGAAAAAAACCCTGTACATTGGTCATATCCTAGTAGTAAAGGATAATACTACTTTTTGGTTACTTGGAGTAAGTGATGGGACTGAAAAATTTGCATAGCAGCAGCACCACTAGAAAACCCATAATGTGGGTGCTACTGGGTTATTTTGAAGATATGAAATTACCCTCTGGTGCTATTTGTGGTGACTTTTCAGTTGCACTAGAAATTAATAATTTTTACTAGGTTTGGATAAGCAGATTCCAAAGGAGAAAAAAAAATCCACACTAGGAGGGAAATAAAATGAGGCTTCCTCCTGTTTGTTGCAGCATTTTAATGATGTATGCCAAAACTCTGTCCAAGTTTTCAGGGGAACTCTGAAATTCATAAATGGTAATCATAGGCATATAATTACCCCATTTTCGCATAGAGAGTGGAATTCATTTAACTGACATCTGTGACAAGAGACCTGGGTGCCCCTTACAGTCAATGGAGACATTTTTAGAGCAAGACCTATTTATACTAAGATTCCCTCTCATTCAGCATATTTAGCTGGGTGACTCCCACCTTTATTTCCTCAGATGGAAAGAAAAATTAACATCCCCCTATAGGAGAGTATTATGAATGTCTTAAACCATCACCTACTGAAACTTTCTGCAGGTGCACTGCCTGCCTTCATTTTATAATCTTGATTACAAAGGTGCACTTGTGTACGTTTGTTCCTCACAAAAGGAAGGAGTAAGAATGTGTTTTTCACATGACCTATGCTGAGCAGCAAAAACACAGAAATGCAGCATCCATGTCAATATGTAGCTCAGGTAAGAACACACAAAAAATCCTTTCTTTATTGTGGGCAAAAGGGTCTTGGTTCTTTTCCCTTAAATTCGCGTGGATGCTTCCATTTACTAGAATGAAAGAGGATCAGGTTTCAGGGCTGAGGTAAGACAAGAAAGATGGTTGCTAGGTTTGCATTAAGATTACCTTGTTACCATTTCTAACTTGGCTTCCTTGGTTTTTCTCGTGGTGATTGGTTCTAGAGCTGGAAACCAAATCCACTGATCATTTCTGCTTTATAACAGTAGATGAGGAAGAAGAGTTACTGTCTGAAAGCAGTTTCCTGGAGAGAAAGACAGGGAAGTGTTACTTCAGACACAAGTGGACAGATCCATGTTGTAAACGACAGGAAATGGTCCACGTGGTGCTATCATAGCAGTGGCCAGATGCTGCCTCTCAGCTGATCAGCAGCGTCCCCCTTCTCTAAGAAGCTGCAGTTCCTATGCCAGCCAAGGATGCTCCATAACACCTGTGAGAAGCTGGTGTTGTCCAGCTCCTGCTGATTTCCAGAGGGTATTCCAAACAGAGCTGATAGCCTCTAAAAGGAGCAGTGTGGTTCTACTCAAAACAAAGTGACAATGTGTCAGTATGCTCTGATGAAAGCAATGAAGTCATATATCAGTGAATTTCTTATCATGTGCTGCCTTGGGCCTACCAATTTCTCAAAACACTTTTTGCCATGGCATTCGAGTATGGAAAGTGAATGTGAAGAATTATAAAAAATAAATAAATAGTTATTACGAAACAAAGCACAGAGTAAACTTAGTCTGCACTTTTTACTCCATTTTTCAGTCTGCTCATTGTGAAATAAACAGAACCTATCTGCTTGAAGAAAAAATTGAGCAGGATATTGTGGCTGCCCTCTTCCCCATGTTAATACAAGTCAACTGGTTACCAAGTCAGGTTCAGGAAGAGATTTCCTTTTATAGCATATTGGCAGAAAACAGAGTAGATGTTGTGGATGAGAAAGAACACACATCTCCTGGTAAGGGCAGGATATTTGTTACTTGGTACTAGAAAGCTCTTCGGTACAGTTGAGGATGAAGCTAACAGAGAAAAAAGCACATGCCAGTGTTTTCAGGCAATCTACTGTTCAGTTTATCATCTTATTGAAATTATTTCATGTCAGCCCATTTCTTAGGTATTCTACACTTGTGTAAATGAAAGAGAAAAATAGTAATAGTTCTAGTCATATGATTTGTATTCCACCAGGTAAATCAAGCCTAATATTTAAGGAAAACCAAAAGCAATGTCTGGCATTATAGGGAAGTATCTTTTTTGGATGACCTGATGTTAGAGAAGCTTTTGAGAATAGCTTACCTGGTCAAACACACTAGTATCCCTGTAGCTCTGGCAAGGATAGCTTCTTCCCAGAATATCGCCTGTGCAAAAGTCAGCTATGGCCTATAGCTTCCTTCAGCTGACTCCTTAAAAAGCCCATCTGGCTTGTACTCATTCTCTTTTTAATCTGTTTATTTTTGTGGTATCTCGGATAATTGTTCATCCTTTTCATCCCATGGAAGCCAGAGAAGCATTTCTGACAAGAAATATATAGAATCAAAAATCAGTTCTTTTGCTTAAAAGAAGCACCCTGTTACCATCCTTTGAGCATTTCTACTAAATGCTAAGAAGGTCTTTCACAATTACAGCCCCCTATGGACTTATCCTCATCAATAAAGCTGCTTTTCTTTATCCACAGCCTGAAACACTTCCTGGGTTATCAGTGGAAAGCAAGGAAAAAAAAAACCCCAAAAACAAAAACCAAGCAAAACCAAACAAACAAAAGCCCCGAACCAAACCAAACCCCGAACCAAACAAACCCAAAACAAACCAAACAAAACAAAACCAACACAAAAACCAAAATCAAACCAAAACCAAAAAATCCCTAACCAACTTGTGTATTATTATGTGAGACATGACAGGAATCATCTGTGATTTGAGGACATAAAATCAGTATTATGAAAGATCAGAGGCAAAACTTCAATTAGGGAAAACAAGATTTGGATTAAATCTCTGGAAATATTTTTATCATAGTAAAATCTGTAATATAATGAAGTCATCTTTCACAAACAGAAGGGGAATACTCTGATTTGGGCTTTTAAAAACTATACTGGGAAATTATAAAGAAACAAAGACTGTGGGGTCTATTCTCCATGAAATCTATGGTTAGTTTAGAGAAATATAAACAAATCGAAATAAACTGGATATAGAACCTCTCTGTATTACTTACCTTTGGAGGACATCTACTGAGATAGGTTTGATGCAATACACCCTAATATCACATCCCTGTGTATGTCAACCTCAAGCTGACAATTTTCCACTTAGCAGAGAGGGTTGGTGTAAATGTATGATCATTCTGCCTGTCCATCTCTACAAATAGCAAGGTTTTGCTCTACCATGCCTCTTCCTATCTCCAGATTATTCTCACATACAGACAGTGAAAGAAGGGACACAGTTGGGTCTCAGAGCTATCTATCAACCTGCAAATTTAAGTCCAATACACCAAAATTCTCGTGTGCTTGCTCCTAGCCATTTTGAGGCATGAGCAAAGCAGAGAATTACTTTGGTCTGCTCTTCCTGCTTCCCTTTCCCCTGAGGTTTCAAACATGCAGCAAGCTAAGGCTTCTTTTTCATAAGAAATCTGGTCCAATGCCACTGCTGCATTCTTAAAGTTAGTTAAAATTTAAATCTTTATTTTAGTGTTTGAAAGCAGTAGACAACACTTAAATTCAGAAAACATTAGCTGTTCTCTGCTGTAGCTTAGATACTGTTTCCCCCATAGCGACAAACAGCAACCTTTTAGCACAGAAACCACCTGTAACAAATGTTATGAACTATTTTCTTGGCTATTTCTTTACTGACAGTGCATGCAGAGTTTCTTGTGCGAAAAAAAGTTATGCCAAAATGTTGTGTTTAAATTAATATTTAATAGCAATTAACATTTAATTTTAAATAACATGTTAATTTTGAATGAACATTTTTGCTTTATTTTTTCTGCTCTGTAGGGGAATCTCTTATTTCTTAGCTTTGTTTCTTCATTAGATGGCAGAATGTTACACCCATTCAAACTTACTATAAGCAGAAACACAACCCTTCACAGAAGCCAACACCTTTCTCAAGAATATTGTACCAATTATATCGATCCAGGTCCTTTTCACTGGCATTGTGCTTTTTGCCTGTACAGTAAGTGTTATCTGTTAATATTATATAAAAAAATTCAATCTTCAGTTCCTCATACGTGACAGCAATGAACGCTACACAACAAAGTTTCAGCGAGTTACTGCCAGTGGAAGCCAAGGTAACCAGGTTATTGCCACTTTCTAAATCTATTTGTGCAAAAATGAGACAAGTAGCAAAAAATGATCTGGGGCTTCATTAACCCAAGCTGTAACAGTGCACAAAAAAAGCAGCTGATTTTACAGGTGTTACATCATAAATTAAAACTGTTCATTTTAAGACGAAGGTGTCCTCTTAAGAACATGAACACACAGAATTACAGACTTCCTGGGTTTTTTTTGGCCAGTGACATCAGTGTAGTGAAGGATGTTTTGAAAGTACTGCCTACAACTTTGTTTTCATTCATTTTTATGAACTTGCCAACACATTGCTGACTTGGGCGAAGCTGACTGACTGCAGCTACAGTTACTCAACAGCTTGGACATAGACATATGAAAATCCCTGCCATGCAGAACATCTGCTTAGCAGCCGTGAGACTTGGGAGTTAGGAATGTTTAAATAGTTCTGTGAGCTACAGTCTTAAGAAAATAATACTTGCAGACTGCCATCATGTGAGACACTAATTTTCCTGTAGGACTAGCCATCGAGCTATTTGGTGCAGACCATGTAGAGACAGCATCACAGGAAAAAAGGAGTCTGGATGGGATCCTCTGGAGGCCACCAAAGCAGAGCCAGCTTCACAGCCAGATCAGGTTGTGTCAGGCCTGGTCCAGGTAGGCTCAAAAAATATCCAAGGATGGAGATTATACAACTTCTCTGTGCAACCTGTACTGCTGCTTAACCACTACTCTAGATCATGCCATCCTGAAATGCTATTTACAGGATTAGTATGGGTACTCTTTTAGTGCTGCCTACTTAACTAGAGGTAGGAATGTAAGACAGAAGGGGGGCTGGGGATTTGAATTTATTTCTTCTTTTCAATTTTATTCTTGAATTCAATCATCTCTGATTTTTTTCCCCTACATTTACCATATGCATTCTCCCTGGATTTTTTTCAGATGCCTAAAATATAAATGAAACGATGCAAAATATATAGGTCTCCTCAGGGTGTTTCAAGATTTGACAAAATTAATTTTCTTTTCCCGATGCTTACCAATTATTATTCATGTTGTAAAGACCTGAAAAATGTCTGAAAGAGAAGTGGAGATGACATCTCGACATTTTAGTAGTTTTCTCCACTTTAAATCATTCTTCCAGTAGGAACAGTTATATAGCTAAAAAGTGTGTAGCCAAAATGTGTATTTCAACTTCTGTTTCCTACTATAATTGTTGTGGCCGACATTTGACACAAATTCTGTAACAGGCACGGGAAAGACAGGATAATCTGTCAATTTTTGGAAATCTGCTGGTAGGCGAGCGGGTTTTAAAAGGCCAAAGTTCTTTGATACCTGACTTAAAATACTCTTGAAATGATTCCTCAGGATAAAACGTCACTCAGCTTCCCTGAGTAACAGCAGATCACAAATCATCATCGCTGCTCTTCCAAGATAAATCAGGTAGCTCTTGCTGTGGGCAGGTGCAGTCCGAGCCGCCGCGCCGCGGGGATCCCCGCGCGGGTCACGGCTCCGCCCGGCCGCGGAAGCGGCGGAGGCGCGGGGCGCCTTTAAGGGAGGCTCCGCCCCCGGCCGCGCGCTCCCGCCCC
>VZRS01004550.1:424631-450368 GCA_013398055.1 Ifrita kowaldi
CGCTCCGCCCCGCCGGGCAGCCCCGCTGCCCGAACCGGCGGTGGCGCCGCGAGGATCGGCCTCCCTGCAGCTCCTCCCGCCGTGTGGGGCCGGGGGGGCGGCGTCCCGGCGGAGCCCGGCGGCGGTCCCACGGTACAGACCGCACGGTGGGGGCGGGGATACATAAAGCGCCAGCAGCGTTCCCTTGGGTCGTGGAGAGGGGATGAGGAGCGGGAAGTTGCCCTAGACCTCATCCAGAGGCACGGCTCCTTCGGAAGGCGAGTTCGGTGCCGATTAAAGACCTTGCTCCCCGCGGAGTTTGCGGGGCACATCAGTGCCCAGCAGCTGCCAGCTGGCGTCTGCCATGAGGCAGGAATTTGATCCCGTGGAGTCGGCACTGGAGCCGCATCTCCCTCCTTCGGCGTGGGCAGGAGGGGACCATGAGGACCGTCAAGGCCTCTTAGACGTTGAAGGGCCGCCTCAGGAGTCAGCTGTTGTGAAGGGATTCTTTCAATTATCTTTCTAATTGCCCGAGAAGATACATAAGAACAGGCTTTTGTAAGTTTCGTGGGATTTTAAAGTTTAAAGGTCATAGACTTGCCTGCAGCATTTTGAATTCCTAGTCAAGGCTGGACTGCCTAGCAGACTCTTTACCTCCCGATCCATGCTGACTAGCCAGCACTCCTCAGCCTTTAATAGGTTACATGTTTTATTTAGACTATACCTCCTCTATGTATTCATCCAGCTACTAATACAATACTTGGCTACAGAAGAAGTTTGTTGCTAGTTTTAACCAAAGCCTTCAACTGTTTTAAAAAAACAACAAAGAATCTTCAAAATCCTAAAAATGGGGTACAAATATTTTAGACCCAAGTCTGAAAATGTAAAAGCAATGCCATATTGTTTCATCTAATTTAAAAGGTAGTGATGGTCTGTGGAGGAGGGAAAAAGTCACTCTTGTGCTTAGAAAACAAATCGTTTTAGCTTTTCTTAGCTCCACCAAACTTAATCAGATTATCTGTAATAAACACTTGGCCCTGGTTTGGGTTGGAGTTTTTTGTTTGATTGTTGTTTTGGTTTTTTGTTTTTTTTTTAACAGAGGTTTCAGAGCTGTTAATTAAACGTCGATCTCTGTCAGGCCATCTCTTTGCTCTCTTTAGTGGATGTTGTTCTTTGTAAAGTTCAGCATATCTTCCCAGTCTGCATCCAGGCAATAACCGATGTAGGATGAATGTTGTTCTCTGACGCAGTGTGAACAAGCAAACAGCTATTGTTTGTGAGTGGTTCTGGGTAGGGCATTCCCAATACAGGAAATCTATATAACTGTACCTACACTCCTGCCTCCATGCTGATATTGAGAAAATACAGGTTGAGTTACTGGACAGGCAGAGTAGTGATTTTTATCTTACCTTAGAGAAAGTCTGGAACAGAACAAAATGCAGTTGGCTCCTGTTGTCATACAGGTATCAAAATTTACAGTAAAAAGCATCTGTTCATGCTTAAGCTACTGTTCCAAGATGTCAGCAGGAAAAAAATCACCAGGAATGATGTTGAGATAACAAGCTTGAATCATTTCACAGCAGTGCAGACAAATTCTTTTAAACTGAAAGTGAGTGAACCAATACTGTACCTAACACTGCATCAAGTTTCACTGTCAGTTCTTCTAATTATTTCCTTCCCTGTTTGGAGTTTCTCTGTCCTTTATGTATAGATCTAATGTAACATTTGGCTTAGAATATATTATTTTAAAATCCAGCAGTACAGAACAGACTAAGACTGATGTATAAGACGTTTTTTGATCTCATATTCAGGTTCATTAAACTTGCTTCTAGAACTAAATTTAACGAAAGATTCACAGCAACTCATGCAGTTATTTTGCGTGACTTGGAAGAGGGAAAGCTTGGAAGTCAAACTGTGAGCCACTCATTTACTAGTTGCTTAAAAATATCCTATGATGCACTAAAGAGGTCACCTATTCTGAAAAGTTCAGCTCTGATTTAAAATGCAGCTTGCTGTAATTTGTTTTGGTAATAGGGAAAGCATTTTGAGGGGCGTAAGTTGATTTTCATTCTGATTGTAAATTTGCTATTATGTAACTTCAGTTGTCATACATTTTATAACTATGTCTACTTGAAAATGTAATGCCAGACCTTGAGATGAATAAGAGGGGAAGGCAGAGGACCTGGATAAACTAATTCTGGAGTGTTATATATCATGATATATGACAATTCTATGGATTTCAGGATTCTTTGTGTGATAAAATAAGTTATTGCTTTGGTTTGCTGGCTGGGGTTTTAATTAATTGGTTGTTTAATTAATTAATGTGGTAAGGACTCTTAAGAGAAATTCCTCCCATTCCAGATGGAAGGAGGATCTGGATTATCCATGTCGCAACAGCTATACTCTTTCTTGTGTTATCCTTTCTTTTTCCAATGGCTAAAATAAGCTTGCTCTTTCTTAGAACTTGAGAATTTTTTCTTGCAACAGATTGTGACCTTAAACACTGATTTGATGACCACATGCAACTAGAATGATATATTCAATCTAACCCACTAGGGTATACTATAATTAAGATTTGTACTATTTCTCATCATTTAGAAATATATTTGTGTTTTCTTGAGCATGTTCCATCTTGTGTAATTATTTCTATTATTATCTTTATTTTATAGAAGCATTAAAAGAAATAGATGATGTCTATGAAAAATACAAGTCAGAAAATGATCCTGTTCAGAAGAAACGCTTGCAGCAGCATCTTCAGCGTGCATTAATCAACAGTCAAGAACTTGGAGATGAAAAAATTCAAATAGTGACTCAGATGCTAGAACTGGTAGAGAATAGAGCCCGTCAAATGGAAACACACTCTCAGTGTTTTCAAGACCTGTCTGAGAACGAAAAGCCTCTAGAAAAGGCCAAGATGGAGTCGTGCCAGCCAGAGAGGTCCTCCCGCAGACCTCGTCGCCAGCGAACCAGCGAAAGCCGCGATCTGTGCCACATAGCAAATGGCATTGATGACTGCGATGATCAGCCGCCGAAAGAGAAAAGGTCAAAATCTTCCAAGAAGAAAAAACGCTCCAAAGCCAAGCAGGAGAGAGAGGTTTCACCTGTAGAATTTGCAATTGATCCCAATGAACCAACTTATTGCTTATGCAACCAAGTGTCTTACGGCGAAATGATAGGATGTGACAATGAACAGTGCCCTATTGAGTGGTTCCACTTTTCCTGTGTTGGACTCACGTACAAACCAAAGGGGAAATGGTATTGCCCCAAGTGCAGAGGAGACAATGAGAAAACAATGGACAAATGTACTGACAAATCAAAAAAGGATAGGAGATCGAGGTAGTGAAAACAATTTATGTTTTAAAGAGTTGCTCCTTTTATATTAAAATGTTTCATTTCCAGAGAACATTGTTTTAGGAAATGTATAAGACTATGCAATAATTTTTAATCTATAATATTAATGGAGTATTAAAAGCTGTTATACCTTCTGTGATCTTTAACTTTCTGCACTGAATAACCAAATAATTGAAACAGGGTGGCTTCAGACCTTTCACAGAAGACGTTACAAGCAGATGGCGCTTGGTTTCAACTTAACCCCATTAGTATTTTAAAGAACCATGTGAATCCTGAAATAATGGTGGTGGGAAAGATACTGAAGAACTTCTCATGTTATGGTAAAAGGGGTTGAAAGGCCTCACATATCTGCTAGCATCTTAACAACTGAGTTTGTTCTTTATCCCACGTTATACGTTTTTGGTTTTTGTGTTAACATCGCACATTTGGAGTTAGGGGTTTTGAATTCAGCTGTAACTGTAAAAGTCTTCCGAGCTATAAGCAGACCTCTCCAGTGACTTTCATATGACCAGTATGTTATTGCAAGGAAGAAAATACCACTAACTTAAACTTTTTTTTTTGCCAACATTAAACTCTTGTCTTTGTGACTGTACTTGGGAGTCAGTTTCTGGGTATGATATAATTATGGTGTATGCTCAATTTTTGATATTCTTAATAGGTTTTGTCAAGCATTCTGATATGGTCTTTATCATTTAACGTGATCTCTCTATAAGCCTTGAAGTGGTAGAAGGATCCCTTGAGAGGATGGGGTATTAACATTTCAGGGAACAGAAACTGGAAATGTGATGGAATCTTCATTATAATTGATCTGTAGAGACCTGAAATATGACTGGTATTCTCTGGGATGTGAACTTTGCCCTTCCTTAAGTAGTATTTGTGTGTGCTCGTGGCCAAATCTGTGTTTAAGGCACAGCACCACAGTTCTTGGACTTGGGCAACTATCTAAAAGCCTGAAGGCAAAAGCTTTCAGTAAAAGTTTGATAGATAATTAAAAAATCAAAACATAAGAATGCATGGCACAGAACCAATTGACAAATCCCAGCAGGTTTCTGACAGGCTATGTAAGCGTGTTGTCCTGAAGTATGCTGGTAGTATCTAAACACTACTTGGGTGGTAGTTAAAAGTGAACTTCCTCACCCCTATGCCTTAAAGGAGGTGAAAAAAAGATGAAAGCAGCTGTTGCTGCTCCTTTGCAATGGGAGATGCTAATGGAGAAGTGAGTGGAGTACCAAAGCTCACTCTTAGGGTTCCTGCTCAACAGTGCTCTTGAGACTGGAGTTGTGGCAAGGCAGGCAGCAGCTCTGCAGGGCTGGGTGTGGGGCTTACCTGTGAGTGGGCTGCAAGTGCTCAGAAGTCCCTGTAGGTCTGTGTCCCTTGCTGCTAAGGTTTTCCTTGACAGTACAGAGGGAGAAGTGACACCACCTCTGGCCGAGCATGGTTGGAAAGCAATTGTGCTGAGTTGAGAGCAGCCCAGAAGGCAGGCAGATGGGCAAAAACAAGCTGGGATGGATGAATGCCATCAGAACTCCTTCTTGCATCTCCACTAGAGGGCTGTGCCGGCTGGGGCTGGAGGGTGGAATGTGCCATTGGCGCACAAAGCCTCGGTGCTGTCAGACCAGATGGCACAAATCAGTGCACAGGATGCTCAGTGTTACAAGGTAAGTAGCATACCAAGCCTGTTTCCTCAGGTAGGATCTGATTCCTTAGCAGGGTTGAGCATTTGCAAGTGGTTAACATGTGCCAGGAGAGTGCAAAGGCAGGGGTTTGAATTTTTGCTCTAAAATTGTAGGTTTATGAAGTGGTAGTGCTCCACTGGGGAGACCTGCACCACAGTAAGTAAACAGCTCCTGAAGGAAACTCCTGTAAGGGCTCTGACCAGCAGTAGGGTAGGACAGAGGGTAAACCTTATCCCTACCTTGCTTTCCAGGCCTACTGGCTGATCTCAGGTTGCAAAAATAGTCTTGAGGGGCCGGATCATGGCTTTTGATGGAGAACGATCAGACCAGCTGTTGGAGATAAGTGGCAGTAAGTAAGTTGTCTTCTGAACATTTTACTCCTTTTTTCATTTGTTACAGCTTAAAGATTCTCAAATTTCCTTCTTGAGAAGATTGATTGGAAGCCTTGGGCTGAGGATTATATGAACGTCATGTTTACCTAAAATGGACCTGCTCCCTAGTATTAAAAAACAAGCATTGCTTAAGTAAGCACAGAAGTTGCAGAACAAAGTACAAGTGAAATTGTAACTATTAATGTTACTGATTTATGTGGAAAGTATTGCTTGAATTTGTACTGGATAAATCAAGAACACTTCTTTCCAATGCAGAGAGGAAAGCTGGGAGCCTTATATAATTGTTCATCTGAAATAATTGCTGAAGTAGGAAGTGTATGTTGGGGTGTTACAGAAAGAAAATTTTAGATTTTGAAAGTGGTCCAGATAATAAATATCTGTAATGCAGGGATGTTTTCTTTCATGCTAATTGCCCTTCTAGTAGTGAATAGGAATTCTCAAGGCTTCCAGTGAAGACAGTGCTGGAGAAATGGCACTTGCTTGGCTTAATACATGAAATTGCTCAAATACAGAAATAGTTCAGTTTATATTGCAGATTAGCAGCATGCCTCAAATATACTGGGTGCTTCTACAATACTTTCTTTTAAGTGCTCTAGCTAATTTGTTAAGATATACATGAGAAAAGATCTGATGTTATCTGGTATTTAGCCTTTCACCACTTTTTTTAACCAAACCTAAATTTTGTGGGTTTCTATCTGTTCCCATAGAAGATCAATGGTAATTGCTGAAGTTGCACATAAGATGCAATCTTAAGTATGAAATCAGAAAGGTAAGTAGAGAATTCTTATATTGCTTCTTAATGTTGAGTTACTTTTCTTAAAGGGATGAACCTCACTAGTGACGTCAGAATGAAAAAATAAATACTGTTTAACCAGTTCACCTTCAGGATATGTATTGAGTGTCATGAAGTAAGTCTATCTTGTTGCAAAAAAAAAAAAATCTGGGCAACACACACTTTGGAAGTTGATAGAAGTCTATGTGACTACAGAGTTAACTGCTTTCTCTTTTGAGATGCTGCATTCTAATTCAGCCTGGTTACATCTTGTTTTCTTGTAGCTTTTGAAAAATGGTGCACTTCTAAGTTCTTTCTTTTTGCCTTTCAGTTCTGAAGTAATGCAAATTCATCAGCAGCAAAAGGTCCCCATAAGCTATCTAAAATATTGGAGCCAGAATGTTTCTTGATCACTGTCCTGTGGACTTTATTAATTTTGATGAAATAATTTAATCAAACCAAGCTTTAAAGCAAAACACAAATAGAAAGCATACTGTTTTGAAAGCAAAGTAAGTAATTTAATACTTGCCATCTATATTGTAAGGCCATCTTGATATCTGCAGCACAATGATAATACTTCTGTATTTAAACTAGTTTTAACTGTATTTCCCTGCCAAGCTTTAACTAATCTACACATCCAGAAAAGGTAGTGTGATACCGACAGGTCTTGAAACTGGTACAGAATGGAGGTAAGGGAAATGCCCCTTTCTTCCCTGAATTTATCTAAGGGTTTTGTTTCAGATATTCTTTTAGAGCTGAGGTGGGCCTTCTTTATAAAGAAGATGGCATTTCCTAACTTTGAAGACTCTTCATTTAAAAGTCTCTAACTTCAGCTTTAAGGAAACTGCTACAATTTGTCTGAATTCATACTTAATGTGAGCTGTTTGGCCACATCAGCAGGTTAAGGGCTTGGGAGTTCTTTCTCCCTCTTATCTGCATATATATTTCTTTTACTAAGAGGTCTCATCTCCAGTAGCTTTGCAAATCTTTGATATCGATACCTCAGACTGAAAAATATACCACAGGTCTTTGCATTTGATCCTCTGAAGTTGATGAGCAGGGCTTTCACTCAAGCCCACAACTTTTTCTGTCCAGTGCTAGTTAGGTAAGACATTTTGCTGTCAGAGGTAGAAACAGATGTTAATGTGCAAATGTTCAAGTCCCACACTTACATATCCTAGAAGGGGAAGGATGTTTTTGGGGTTTTTTTGTTTTTTTTTTTTACTATTATCATGCCTCTTTTATAATATATGCCATGAAAGAGTTGAAAGGAGTTTGAAATTCTCTCCTGTGACAATTTTCTGATTACTCTGATTACTCTGCAGTCTTTAGAACAGCTTGAGGATTATGCAGTTCCACTACAGCTGGCCAGTAAACAGTTGTGTTTAGTGACAATTCTGGGAAATTTTTCATTAAGCAAAGCTGTCATTTCCTTTTGAATCCAAATCTCAAGGTCAGGTTAAGATTACATCTGAATACTTTCTAATTTTTTGGTTGGGGTCGGTAAGAGCTCTAAAAGCTCATTTTGACAAATTCTGCATTTTTCCACTTATGTCTGTATTCTTTTCATTTACCTTGTATAAAGCAAGTTCAGTTTTAAGTCAGCCAGTAATGTTTTAACTGCAAGTATTAAGCTGAACTGCATTTCTGTTCTGCTGCAGCTGTGTTCTAGCAGAGCATTACTGTCTATAGCATGGCCAATTTTGTAATTCTCAGAGATGCACTTCATGCATTGTATGCTTCTGGGTTTTTTTCTTAAATATACATCAAGGAAGTTACAAGTAGCATGGACACAGATTCAAACTATAATTTCTGTTTCAAAGGCCTGTTTTCCAGTGTAGAGATTAGTGCTTAGTGGGTGTATAGAAAAATAAAATCCTCCCTAAAGCTTTGCTTTTGTATACTTACAGAATGCCTCCACTGAAAATGGAAAAACTGGTGAATGAATTTCACTACAGTGATTAGCTGTGCACATTAAGATTAGAAGAAAGTTACAGTTTATAGTTGAAGGAATAGAGGGGAACCAACTTGGGTACTTTTTGGGTTGAATGTAGTATGATTTAAGAATCTGGAAAGGAAACTTTCATCTCCTGAGAAGGAGCAGAAAATAGAATGAATTCTAGAACCTTTGATACTAAAGTTCATCTGAAAAATTAGGATTAAATTTGAATAAAATTCTATTGAGCAGGATTCTACCCAGCATACTGATTTCCAGCTTCCTTTGACTAAAGCCTAAAAAAAGATTAAAGCTCCATGGCAACTACTGTCTTAACTCCTGACAGCCATAGTATAAATTACATCTTGGAAAAACCTAATACTGAAAAGTTTTATTTAGGTCACCAGTCAGGCTTGGAAATGGAAGGCTTGTAGATGCCACCCCAAACTTCATTTTGTCCCTTTATGGTATCAGTGAGGCAGAGATGTTTGTGGAAGGCAAATTGTATGCATATGCAGTATGAATTTAAAAATCTTGACAAGTTTTTGGTGTGTAAACTTGTTTCATACTTCTGGGGAAAGACTGCAATTTACTTGTGACTGTAACCTTCCAGTGAGGAATACAGCAAGGTTCAACTGGGAGACAACAGCCCAGATAGGGACAATGTGAGGTTGTCACAATAGTTGCATTTTCTGGCAGTGGAAGAACAGTACTGGGTTGGGGTTTTTCAGATTTTGGGGGGTTTTTTTGTTTGCTTGGTTGCTCTTGGGTTTTTGTTTGAGTTTTTTTGTATTTTTTGGTTGGTTTGGGGGGTTTTGTATACATGTTTTGGTTGGTTTTTTCTTGTCTGTTAGTTTGTTTTTAATGCAGAGGGGAGGGAAATGGATGGAGGTTGTGAATTCATTTGCCCACAGGTGTTCCAGTTGTGCTACAGAAGCAGAGTCTCAGGCTTGTATGGAGATACTGCTTTCTTGTTGTTTGAGGTTGACAATGCATAGGTTATCAGTAGTGGGAATGAATATAAATGGACATTAAAAGTCTAGAGTAAACAGAACCTGTGGTGAACAACAACAATGCAAGCCCTCAAATTTCTATTTGCATGAAGACTGTCTGGTACTGCTATTTACTTAGTTCCATTTTCTTGTTCTTTGACTACTTTTGACCCTATCCTCTTTGGACTATGTGTTTTTCAGGCCTTGAAGAATGCCTTTAATTGTCTGAGGAATGCTTTATTAGATCTATTGAAATAGCCTGGATAGCCTGCTGGCTGACACAGGGAGGGGCTGGTAACCAGGATCATTGATCCTGCTCTGCAGTGCAGGAGTGGTTTGCATACTCCCTAGCCTGTCAGCTGCTGCTGGGCAGACAGGATTATTCCAAGGCTCTTTTTGACCTCATCAAATAGCAAAGTCCAAGTCCTCAATATTCTACTTAAGAGGCAAAAAACACCCATAATTTCTCAAATAAAACCAAGATAATATCAAAATTAGATATGTCCTAGATATGTATTACTTCCATTCAAAAATGTACCAGAGTTGCAGCCCACTGCATTCCTACATTATTGCCTATTTAGAAATTTTGCACTGAAAATTTTTAATGCTAACATGCCATCTATTACTGGAGAAAGATGAGAAAGAAGCAGTGCCATTATAATCAGTTTTATATGCCTGCAAGTAGGACTGCTTTTGCCTTTTCCTCCAGCAGCTGGAGTTTGATGATCACAGTATAATGTACTTCTTCAGAAACTGGATAAATTGTATGCTGATGTTCAAATGGATCCCAAGCTTTTGTCCTGTGAACAAATAACAAGAATGTACTCAAATACACATAGATAGGTAGGAAAGTCTGTAAGAAAAAACTAAATATGTTTTTTTTCCCAAGGGTGTAATATTGAGATAACAAACAATTGTCAGTTGAACACAGTGAGTTGTATAAGTCAACCAGTAGAGCTGGGACACAGGAGATAATGTCACAACTACATGGTTTTTGGGAGGGCTTTAAAATATGGTAAAGGATTTCGTATTTCTGAGTATCAGATCATCAGAATTTCTGCACTGGTGAAGAAGTATTTGTATTAATTTCATAAAACTTGGAAATGTTGAATAATAGATTAAGTCACATGGAAAGAGACAATCGAGATTTTTCTAAGTAAAGATATATACTTTGGCAATGATTTTCAGTGCAGTAACTTGCAATCTAACAGTATGCACCACCATGGCAAATTCATCTACATTATGATTACATTTTATGTAGCAATAGAAGGTAAGAATAATTTTGAGTCTTTCCCCGCTTACACAATTAAAATACTTGTAGTAAACTGTAAAGGTACTGCTGGATGATTTTGTGTAAAGAACATGCAACAGAATTAGTGATTATCATACCAGAGCTATCCTAGAGGCAACTTCAGAAGATCTCCTTCCCCCTTCCCAAAGCTCTGCCAGACCAGATAAGTTAACAGAGAATGTGTTCACTCTCAGCCCTGCTCGCTGTGGGGAGGGTCCTTAATGCATCAGCTGATGAAGCTTTACAGCCCCAAGACTTGTCTTCCTGGAAACATGCTCTGCACTTTTGAAACCTCCTTAAGGATAAAAGATGATGCTTTCTTGAGAAGGGACATTTTAAGTATGTAAACCTTTCTTTAGAAAAATCCCAGATGTTTTGTCACATGCTTGTGGCTGTTGCCACAGAGACAAAATTGGTTTAGGGGAAGCAGGTCAGACATAAGTCTCATATTTAATAAATTTTTTTTTGCTTTACAAAAAGACAACCCTCTGTCTTTTATTTAATGACTTGTCATCTGTACTTGCTGGCATGAGGTGCAATAGCAGAGAAGAAAGCATCCACAGATTTCAAAGGCTTGACTTTGTGAAGTGCACCAGAGTAACTGAATGGCAGCTTCAGTAACCGCCAACTGTAAAAGGCCGTTGAAACTTATGAGAATTAAATTAACAGAAAAACTTACACCTAATAATTCAAATCTTGCAGATTCCTCAGAAGAGGAATGTCCTGACAGTACCCAGAAACATTCCTGCATCAATTCTGTTGCTGGATGAAGGATTAAAAAAAATCTCCTGCTATTTTTGGAACACAGCTTTGAGACAGAAGTTTATTCAAAAAACTCAGTAGGAAAAAGTTGTTAGTGAGTTAAGGTCATGTTAGTATGCTTGCCACTTGGTAAGGCTCCTCCTTGAGCTTTACAGTCAAAGTAAATCTGCATATAAAGATACATAAATTGTGCCCAGAATATAATTCTAGTTTTCCTTTTTACTAAATTAGGCACAGATTTTAAATGGAATTACCTGATGAATATAAAAATTACATTCTTCCATTCAATTCGTAATAGCTGAAGGTGAGTTCCTTAGGCTGACTGTGCTTTCAAACACCTTTTATTTTCCCACTTATGTAAACTGATACTATTTTCTAAGAGCTTGTGCCTTTTCACTCTGCTCATTTCTCCAAAGGTGGTATGCAGGCATGCTCTTCACCAGGTGCTTTATCTCCTATTCAATAGCCTGTAACAGATAAGATCGAGGTGAAATTTTAAATCATGGCCGTGGCAAAATATGGAATCTGCACATAGAAGGTTCTGTCTCTGTTCAAAGACTGGCTTTATTTAAAAAAATTTAAAAGCCATGAATGTATAATGATGTTGAAACTGGTTTTTTTGCCTTGAATAGCAAAAATGAGGCAAAACACTGGCTGCAAGCTCCTGAACTAAAGCCAGGCATGCAAATATTGAGTAATGAGAGTAAGTTCATTCCTGTAAGATACTGTTTGTGTTTTCAGCAAAATGGCCAAGTTTCTACTGAAGGCTTGGTTGCATCAACCAAAACAACTAACTAAGGTATCCTAATTGAAGTCATCTTACTTAAAGCTCTAAAACATGGCTGACAGAATCCATTAGGGATCTGGGTCAGTCCATGGGAAGTATCTGAAGCAGTAACTGTGGTATTGTCATTTCTGCCATGCTTTTGAATGATGTAGGCAGATATTTAATGGAATGTTATGAGTTCCAGTTGAAGGTGGTGCTGATATAAACAACTCCATTAAAATAGACTGTATAATAGTTTCGTCATAGTTTTATTTCAGTGTAATATTTCAAGCAGTTCTCTGTTTAAACCTTAAACAAAACCCATTAGAGATCACCATGTGAGCTGTTAGGTTTGGCAAGATCATGAGATGGTTGACTGGTCTTCCAATAACTCTAAATAAATGGCATTCATTACTTCTCTCAGTTGTCTCTCATTACTACTGATAATGCCTTAAAAGTACTAAATTTCTCCCAAGTCTTATTTTGATATGGATATAGACACTGGAATCATGTCACCTTCTACTGGAATCCCACTGGGTAGCTGGAGATGGCTGGCTGCATTTATCACTAAATTTCACTAGATCCCTTTATTTTGTTAGATGCTTGTACCTTCTTCAGTCCAGAGTCTCCCTGTGTTGTTTGTGTCACTGTGATTAGATTTTTAGTCCAGAGTGGAATGATCATCATCTACTTCAGCTGGGAAAAGAGGGGGTAATTCAGAAATAGTCATACCTAAAACCAGAGTCCCATGTAAAGAGAGCACTGCTTACCAAAGATGACACAAAGCAAAGCCTAATTTCAAACAAATCATGCAACTCCTTACCAATGAGAGCCCAACGTTCCTGCTCATTTCCAGTTTAGAAGATGAAAACATACAAGTAGAAACTAATGGATTTGTGTCATTCCTTAAAGTAGCAAAAACCTGGCAAGATGACTAACCATGGTTTTATCACAGTGAAAGGATGCAAATGAGTGGACAAAAATGACACAGGAGTCATTTAGCTTAAAAAGATAAGTCAAAGTAATTTTTACAAACATTATAGATCCTTGACTTATCAGCAGAAGCACAAAATCTATTAACTTACTCTTTGCATTTCAGGAAGTTACCTTATCAGCATTAGCCAGCTTCCTCATTTTTCCTTTCTGAGCAAGTGACATGGTAGAAGAATTTGATGGTTCTGGAGTGCACCATTCATGTAAGAAAAAAGAGGAACATATTCAGGAGTTTACCCATTTTCCATCAAGACTCCAAACCCAGTTCTCCTGGTGTTACATGTAATTGTCAAGCAGTACAAATCTGGCTCATTTTCCAGTAATTTTTAAACTTAAAATTTAGAAAAAATAGTAATTTTAAATGTCTGTCAGATAAACATCTAATATTAATTTGCTTGTAGTCTTAAGGAAGAGCACTTCAATGATTATTTAATGTAGTACAATAATAAATTATAAAACCCCCTAGGATGTAAAGAGATTAAGATCAACATGTTGCTAATTTTGTGCCACAGCAAAAAAAACCCACAAAAACCCACTAAATCTTGTGAGATGAATAAATAGGAATTCTGTTTTCAGATGCTGAGTAATTATATGCTATTTAGTTTCAGAAACCACACTTACAGGTGGAGGGAGTTCAAACAAACAAGATAGAGAAGAGTTGTAGAAGACAATGACTTCTAATGATAGAACAGAGCCTAGAAATGTGAGGACTGAGGTCAGGAATCCTCAGTCATGTGAAAGTTTGTTTTCAAGAGGAAAGGGATAATCTGTCTAAGTGAAAAGGACAATAATTAATGTCCCTTGAACGGAGCACTGGAAGTGTAAATAAGACACTAGGGAGAAAACAGAACAAAAAACTGAGCTGTCTAACCCTAGTGACAGTGAAGCACTGGAATGTATTACTTTGGAAAGTAAAGATCTCCAGTGACAAAGATGCTACAAGGCAGGCTAGACAACTATGTTGACATCAGTTTAATTGTAACTGATCCTGCTCTTGGGCAAGGGAAATGGATTGGATCAGGAGTTCTTGAGCTGTGAGAAGACAGTGACATATACTTGGAGGCCCAGGTAAAGCTCCAGGAGAATTTAATCTGGTATTTCTCCTTCTTCTGACCTTTTCCCTTAGAAGTTCCCTCTGAAAATCGTTTGAAGAATGTTGTACTTAGTCAACAGGACAGGAAGGGAGCAGAGCCATCAGATCCTTCCCACCTGGGGGTACATTTTGAGCATTGCCAGTGGCCAGCTGGGGGACACTTGTTCCACGTTCACTGCATTCCCTCAGCAAAAGTGAGCTGAACTGTGGAGGAGGTTATGCTACCCCAGCAGCAGAAAGTCCATGGGGAAGGCTGACCTTTCCCCTTCTAGTGAAATTCAGGTCCCCTACTGAGGAGCATTTAGAGGCACAGGATATGAGGAATGGTGTAATTTCCCAGGGGAATCAAAACTTGGATCAGGGAGAGGAAGTTCCTATTGATACCCAGCAATTCAGGCAGCAGCTGCAGAACACAACCACCCAGGGACAAGATTGTAGCTATGGTACAGAAGTAATACCTACTTGCTGGACTGAAAATAGGGGTGCTTGTATACATGAAGGATCTATTCCATTACAGTAGAAAGATAGGCCCAATAATAAAAAATTTCAGTACCATTGAAATAAATGACCTCCTAAAAAGGATTTTCAGCTCTGCTTTCTACTTGCTGCACATAATTAATAAATTAATAACAAAATAATTATATTCTCCACAGTCAGAGAAAATTTGATGTTCAGGTATCTTAAACAGCAAACTTGGATACTTTGCTTTGGTTTCAACCTATTCAAGAAACACTGGAATAACATTTCACAATATTTTCTTTGGTAAGTGTTAATTTTTGGTGGAGGGAACTGGCAAAATGAGAATATGTATTTTAGCAACTTATTCAGATAACGTGGTATGTAATCCTTGCTGTGCTAATAATTTCTGAGTAGTTTCATGCAAATATTCACCATCTAAATTCTTTTCATAAATACAGCAGTCGCTTTTCAACATGAAAAGTGCATTCAAACTTAGAAAAAGTAATACTTTGCTTTCCAGTTTCTAAGTTTCATGGTATGATACAATGGATTTTCTCTTCTTCAGTGTATCAGGGAGGCACCAGATAGGGGCCATTGTAAGTCAAGACAGTAGTGTTAGAAAGAGGAGAGATGTGCTGGTTTCAAGAAGACAGAGTTGGCACAAGGCTTGCATACTGAACTCAGAGCCATGGTGCACGTGGTATGAACCCACTGTGACCTTTGGAGAGGTAGATCATGTGGCAAGTCAGTCACAAGCTCAGAAACTTTTATACAGATTTATCTGCACTTTCCTTTTTAATCTCATTTATATCTAATGAAAAATATGTACCCTTTTCTCAATCTTAGCATATTTACTTACATAATTAGTTAAGTGGCATTGGTGGTGATCAGTGAACCTTAACACCAAAAAAATCTCTAGGCATAAATCCTTTCATATGGACATATAAATTTTCTGTGTATGTGCACATATGCACTTATAATAACTTCTCCAGCTGATCTGTCTGTTGACTGAATGCAGTGATGGCTGAGAAAGATCACAGTGAATCATATCAAAGGAACACAGGGCTGACAATACCTACAGCAGGTCAGATAAAATGCTCACAGTAAAGCCAAACACAGCCCACCAGTGATACATGCAGGAGACAGCAAGTAGCAAAGGTTATCAACAAACTTTGCAAAGTTGTGAAAAAAGAAATTCTGCTTAAAACAAAATGAAATTGTACAATTCTTATTACAATTTAAAACTTGATCGTTAGGAAGAAAAACAATAGATTTCCTGATTTGAAATCTAATCATCAGTGTAAATTAAGCAGTTAAGAAGTGGTCTTAATTATGGTTGTGACCCCAGAACACTTACCTATTTTAGACCTTCCTGATATCAGATCATAAAGGGAACTAAGGAGTGAAATCAATACAGAAATAAGTGGCATAATAATTAAAAAAGGAATACAAAGTTGGACAAAATAGCTTCTCAGATTTCTAACAGTTGTTACATAACATATCCATCAGTAAGCAGAACAATATTTTGTGAGCTGAGAGAAACTGTATAAACTTATTCCATTAGGGTATTGTTTCACACCTTTTCATCTTCACTAAGCAGGAGGGATGCACAATTTACCTAACAGGTCATCACTACAAATGTAAGGCTTCTGGAAAACCTGATTCCTTCTCATCTCTTGTATATTGTAAGTACGTGGTGGCAAACTGCACCTAAAGTAATTACTGTGCACAGCAGTGGGAGATTAAGTCAAAACATGCTGTCTGTAACTCCAGACTTCAAGAGGTGAATGGAAGTAGTGAGGAAAATTGTCCATATGTTTACCTCCCATTAATCCAGGACTGCCTTGTCAGTGAAGAAAACTTAGAGATGACAGATGGAAAAAAAGATTGGACACTACCAAATTAGACTGATGTCTAGAGAGACAGTAATGCTACTGAAATAGTATTTAAGTGAGATCCATCAAAATCCCTCCTTTCTAGTTCTCAGGCAGCTTGAGTCACTAATTCTTGCAGCTGAAGGAATATAATAATTGCACATCAGTCTGGTGTTCATCTCTTTGATCTCCCTGCTTCAAGACAAGGACAGTCTAGCTTTAGAAAAGGTTACAATGACCTCATTTAGTTATTCCAGTAATTCATATTTCAGTGTAAATCCATGGCCTGGACAACTGATGTTTCAGCTTCAGCTCTGCAGTGTTGCAGAAGTTAAAATTGTCACTTGTCTCGCTTTTGCTCATTGTCCTTTTGGGTGGAGCCTGCTGGTACAGCTCCCTGGTGGCCTTTGACTGAAGATGGCCTGCCAGAATAGGTTGCTCAGGAGTTTTCTTTGTATTGCAGCTCAGCCAACTCTTTGCAAACCCAGCCTCTAAATTCCCAATGACAAAAAGGTCCCTGGCAAAACATCAGGATTCTTTGATATCACATGAACCATGTTCTGGGAACAGCACCAAAAGATCTTATCCAAACATTTCTCACAGACCTCACAAACACTAGGGAAAACCAACTCAGTCCAACAGGCACAGGGAAGAATGAGTTGCATCTTTCTGCTCCAGTGAGGTCTTTATTACTATTAGAGGGTTTTATCTCCAGAAAGCAACTTCTTTTGTCTCCCCCCATTTCTGGAAAAGGGGGCCTTACCTCACATTTCAGGTCCCACAGTAGCTTTGAAACTAAGAAGTAAAGCTGACCTTATCCAGACTTAAAGTTTCTACTCAGTTTGACAATACACCATAAAGAATTGCTTATTTTCAGATTTGAACTTTGTTTAGAGACTTCCATGAGTATCTGATGGATTTTAAGAGAATGCCCTTTATGCTAACAGCTATTGTGACTCAAGAAAATAGGATTAAGATGGTTGACTGAACAATCATTCTAATTAAAAGTATTTAGCAGTCAGTTGTATGGAGAGTGAACATATGGTTTGCTCTGTATATAAAACTTTGTGGATGATGCAGTCAGTGCCAGAGACAAACTCTTCCCTATTCTCAGAGAGGCCAAGCAGTAGCCCTCCTCAAGAATCCTGTACTCTTTACTTTGGCAAGGAAGGATGTAATGACCTGATTGTTTCTTCATATTCTTCTTCAAAAGGTCATAAGTTAACAGAGCCTAGTAAAAACATATTTTAAAAATGCCTTGCCTGCTTTGTGCAATTAATTACCTAAGTACATGTATTGTTTAGTTAGGTTTTACAGAAATGCAAAAAAACCCCCCAAACATAAGTATGCACATCCCCCAAATTGACTTTTTGAGTAAATTTGTGTTTAGTACCTGAAAAATGAGTGTTAGAGAATCTGGAAGAGAGGCAAATCCCTTGTTTGTAAAGACAAAGAGTTTTGTATCCCTCATCAGCACAATTTCACAGCTTTCTACCTTTTCCATTCTAACAGCATGGCATTCTGATTTTCCTGTGTTTAACACTGCAGCCACTCCAGCAATCAGATTCCTGCATACAACATCTCTGAGACAAAAAAACCCCAAAGCATTCACAATTTATGACTAGCAATTATTCTGCCTACAGAGTTGTGACCATTGTGTTTTGAAGTTTGAAGTGACTTGGTTTATGAATGTTCTGAACAATTCCATGCCAGTGATCTCCAATTCCCCAGCACAGATATATATGTATCCAGTTGCAACACAGGGCTGAAATCCTGACCTCACTGAAACTGCACAGTGGGAATCAGGAGTTCACTTTTGGAGTTCTGAGCTTTCCTAATTTAAAAAAGAAAAAAAAAAAGTAAATCTTTTGGGCTATAATTTGGCTGAGACATGGCCTAAAAAAGTCTCCACATCAAGGTGTTGCAAGGATGACTCCTTTGGCTAATGCTGTATGTTCAACTTGCTTTTCAGGAGATGATTCCAGCAATGCTCAGCATTGTGTTTATTTATGTAAGTTCTGAACCCAGCCCTTTGCAGTGTGTAAACAGGCAAGGCAATTCAGGCACAAATCACAGAAATTAGTACCTTTTGTGTGTCCTTTTTGGCAAAACCACCTTTTAAAGGTTTCAGTCATGTTTTAAAAGGCAGTATCATGCTTTTCATGTTGTCTTGTCAGCACCCTGCCCTAATCTGAAAGGAAGACAATGTTTAAACATCAAATACCTGTGTATTTTGGACTTGCCTGGAACAATTAGGTATGGCCACAATTTCTCAAATTCCATTTGTGTTTTTTGCCTGGTTATTGATCTTTGCAGCCAAGTTCCATTTGAAGGTAGTCTCTCCACCACAAAAAGCTAAAGAAGTTCAGGAGAAACACCTACCTATTTGAGGTTAAACTGAAAAAAAAACCCAAAAACTTTTGTAGCACAGGAATAAAATATTCTTCATTTAACATGTGTCTGTGGTTGTTCTACTGGGACTACCTTGCAAGTTTGCTCAAGTCTACCTGAATCTTGCTGTCCACCTTTTTGGTAAGTACACAAAGGCCAGGTACACCAGTGTTTGCTCTGGTGAACATTTCACTCTCTAGGTGAAAGACAGGGTGCTGATCACTATGTGTACAGCCTGATGTAATTTGGCTTACAGAGAAAGTGGATTTTAGCAAAACTTTCTCCTTCAACTGTCTTACCACAACATCTGTGTTCAGAAGGAATGTTTCCAGGTATCTTTTCCTGAGCCAAACTGCACAGGACATTTTCTAAAATATGGTTTGAGTTTAATGCCATCAAATACATGTGTTAATCTCTTATTATTTATAGGAAGATCTAAAATGTATATTCAATTATAGATCTTTGATATTAGTATTCAGTTTACTGGTAAACTACTGAGATAGAAAGAGAAGCTTGAATTCAGCACTGAAAATCATACCTTGGTTTCCAGAATGTGTAGATTTTCAGGATTAGAATACATTTCAGTGACAAGGATCAATCATAACATTAGGAACTTAATTTAAATTATCTTAAAATTCCACCAAAAATCCACATTAAATTTGGTTCACATCTCGTGTATTCTCACAAGCATGAATACACTTATTCACAACTTAAGCCCATCTCCTTTGTCACATGATTTATTCCACAGCATTCAGGTCACTTGGTATGAATTTTATTAACCAAATAGCACATTGGTTGTCACTGCAACCTTGTTACAGATGTTCATGTGAAAGGATAGGAAATTAAATAATGTACCATGGTAAAGTAAAAGAGATTATTGAAATAGAATATGGAACAACAATAGCAATAGCTTGACATTTCCATTGGCATGATCCTTTCAGAAATTAATAAAATCCAAAGAAACAATTCTCCTTTATTAAGAAATGGCAACAGAAATGAAACCACACACCTCCAAGGTGAACTGAAAGTGACTTGGCCATATGCCTGTGGTCTTCACATTCCAGAGTATTATCTCAGTACTGTCTGCAACATGGATTAATGCCATGAGATGACAGCCCAGATGATTAATGAAGCAGGTGCAAATAAAGTCATTGCAGCAACCCCAAGGAGGGTGAGAGTAGACAAAGGTGCTAACACTGAAAAGTTCTACTTGCTGCCCTGTAAGGAACAGCAGAGCTGTTCCTGGCAGGAGGGAGGCACTTTATAACAGCAATTGTTTTAAACTCTCTAAGACTATCTGAAAAGAAAACATGCTCTATCAAGAATATTTTTGAGTCAAACTTATGTCAGTGTAAAGTGAAGGCAGCCCTGCTGACCCTTCTGAAAGTAATGGAGTAATACAGGATTTGCTCTTGGAGCAGCTGCAGGGCATGATAGGATGCAGGTACCAGAACCTGGAAGGTTTAAGGGAGGTGTAAAAGAGCTGAAACCTCCTGCCTTCAGACAAAACACAGCTGGATGACAAAACTGTGGGTAAAAACCCAGACTTTTAGGAAGAATTAGACACCTAAAGTTGTTGAAAGACTTCCAGTGTGATTTTCAAAAACTCCAGAAGAATTTAGAAAAGATGCCCTTGAAGATCTCATGGGCCACCACCAAAACATTTTAAAAAATTGGTCACAACTTCCTTTTCTGAAGAAGCAAGAATAAAGTTTCTAAACATTTATTAGCTAAAGATCACAGGGAAGTAGTCATTAGTTACAGCTTCTCCCTGAACAGTGGCCACAGGATCTCAACTTACCAACTTAACAACCACATCTCCTTTGCTAGCACTGAATACCCTGGCTTCTTTTCTATTATGCACAAAAGAAGAGTCAATTAAAACAAAAAAACCCCATGCCTGTAGCCCTAATGTATCACACTGCTAAATAAAACCTGAAGACTTAAGTGCCTGTACAAGTAAGACTGAACTGTTTCCAGACGTGTGCTCAACCCAGTGCAAGAGGTTTATGACAATGTCAGGTCTATACTGTCAGAATCAACTGGATGAGCAAGAATAAGCCCCAAGTGCTCTGATGCAGCCAGATTTGGACTTTTTATACCAACTGTGACATGACTGGGAAGGGGAGGACTGCTCTGGCAGTGACGGTTCAGGAATAAAAACTATCACATTGCTAAATATTCTAGTCAACTGCACATTTTAATTCTATAAAAGATTGTCATGTATGCTAGCTGGGAGTTTTAATGTGGTTTAATTTTGCTATTTTCAAAATATTTTGCCCTGTCTCCTGTGTCTGCCTACACTGAATCTAGATGCAGCATTCACTATACTTGCTGTCCTCTCAGTGTCATCACCATCTGCAAATCTAGTTTTATATACTTCAGATGTTCCAATGATAAAAACCAGAACTGAATAAGAACACCAGCAGGCACTTTGCATGATTCCCTTTACAATCTCTTTTATGTATGATTTATTGCTTCCTTCCTTTTTCATCCATTTTCTTTCTAACACTTTGTCTTAACTCCCTGCACCTGGATTTACCTTTGCAAATTATTTCTGTCTTTGATATAGAATATTGCCAGTGACATTTGAAAAATCAAATTAATGTAAGTGGCTGACACTTGTCCTAAACCTCATCGATCAAGTCCTGTCAACATGCTGCACAAGTAATTATGACCATCCTTTCCTAGCATTATATGCTATAGAAGTGGTGACCCTTAGGAAAGCCATCATTTTTTTACATGACTACAATATTTACACAGCAAAGATTTATAATGAACCCCCAGCTGATACTGGGAATAGGACACCAATTGGGAGAACACTCCTGCACTGCATTAGCACAAATCTTGTTCTCAGAAAATTCAGTCTGACAGTCTCAACAAACATAAAGCTGCATGCCAGACTAGTGAATCAAACCAGGAAAAAACGCCCTTCAACTTCTGTTTGGAAGAAGTACTTGAGTAGTTTGTTAGTGGAAGATACAGGAGGCTGCTGAAGACAGGAGAGAACTCAAACCTACAGAATTTATCCTTGGAATCCCTTATAAATTTGGATTTGGTTTATATAATGACAATACATCAATTATACAGCAATGGAGTAAATATAAAGAAATTATTAACAGACGTGACTTCTCAAAAACATAATGATGGAAGGCTGATATTCAGTTGAGTTATGAAGAGGAACTTTTTAATCCTGAATTCTCAATGGTGAAAAATATTTTCTAGCAGTCTATAAACACACAGAATATAATCTTTCACTGAATTTCCTGATGTAAGTATGGAGCAATTCCTGTGTAAAGTAATATCTGCTGAAGAAATGAGTATTTCATGTAACAACTGGCATGAGTCCCTCAGATCAAACCCTTGAAAAATTAAAAAAAAAGATACAGAGCTGAGTATATTTCCTGAGTTTGTAGCTGGCATATATTCCTTTCCCTTTCCTGACTTCAGAATGAAGTATGAGGCAATAAAATTCTAAGAGGAAGGGAAGTCAAATAACAAAACAGAGAATGTGAAAGTATAACCCACACACAAAGCAAAAGTGAAAAATAAATCCAAACAGGAGAGAGAATTGAAACAGAGATTGAAATGACAGCAGGAATGAAGCGCAGAGAGAGAAATACAAAGCTGTCAGAAATAATTAGGAGGAGCATAAAAAGTAATAAGAAAACCCCTAAAAAAGCAAAGTGAAGGGTCATTTTATAGCTAGTTAAATTCTGAAAGAAATTATAATACTCTTCTTCCAAAAGAGTTGTAGAATTTTCTCCCATTCTATTTTCGTTAATTAAAAAAAATCCTTAACTGCACATGCAAAGTGTGTGTAATTTATCCAACAGCCACTGCTGAGAGACACAACTGTAAACTGCATAAGTTAAGGTTTGTTTTGGTTTCGAAATAATGAGTCTCCTGCTAATATTTTTGAAATTTTTACCTTTCTCTTTTTATTTTCTACATTTGACAGATTCATTCCCACTGAAATGTTGGAAAATACCTATTAGAAGTCCTGACAAGTTATCCTATTATTAACTAAATTAAGAAGCAAAATAAATAGAGTAATAAGTCCTCCTCTCTGAAATGCTGAAAAAAATGGATAATAAGCCCTTCATAAGTTAGACAGGATCCAGACACATTTAAAAAAAGGTACTAAAACCTCATGCTTCAGTATATAAGGCAGCTTCTAACTGAGGAAGCCATTAAGCAAAGCCCATCAGACAGCAATTGGATATAAACTGTCTTGTACCTGTCTTTGGAGGACATGACAAAACACTGTCAAGCAACAGAAACCTGAGCTGAAACTGAGGTAACTTGATGAAACTGTTACCATTTTTGCAAGACAAGGTTTTGAAACTGAAAAAAAATCCATAGGAAGTCTACGAGGCTGTTAAGCCATAACTGGTGGTGTAGAAAGCCAATTTACCCACTACCTAGGGAAGCTTCTGTCTCCTGTCAGTCCCAATTCTTATGACCAACAGATTCACCATTTTGCAGAAGTCAAAGGATGCCATGGCACTGAAAATTACAAATGACTTGAGCAAGTAGTGTAGAGGCAGCAGGGACCAGCTTTGCATATAACTGCTCAGCTAGAATTAGCTGTGTGAGCTTTCCTGCCTTTTGCAGAATAAAGAAGTCAACTCCACCTATTTCTAAAGACTGTTTTTGTTCTTGTGGTCAGCTACAACTCAGAAATGTGTATGAAGATGTTCTTGACCACCTCTCAGCTGTTAATCCCTATGTCTCAACATCTACTTAATTCTTTGTGGATGACATTCCAAGAGCAGAAGGAAATGTGAAGAAATAAGCTCATTTGTCCAGAAGGACCAGCACTCCTCCCACACTCTAAGTCAAAGGAAAAAAAAATTTTTTTGATGAAATATAAATTGATCTTATGATTTAACAAACTAGAACAAGAACAAAAAAAAACCCCCTTTCACGTTGACCAATTGTTTACCAAAAATAAACACCCCCAAGGAGTTCCTGCTTCATTGCCCTGTCAGTACTGGCATACCCAAGGCAAGGAGATGCACGTGTTAAGCCTTCAAGTTTACTGATAAACAAATCAGCTAAAATTCTCAAGGTTGCTTCTTATGGGATTTTTCAGGTTGCTAACCTGTTCACCATAGCACAAAGACCTAATTTTAAATAATTTTAGAGATCTGGGGATTTGTATGTAATAATGAAAACATAACTAGATACAATCTAAAAAAGGCTTGAATTTTAACAAGCTTTTATTGATATGCAATTAAGAAATCACTGCAGCTGAGATGGGTAAAAAATTAACTAAGTAAAAAAGTCAGAACATTGGTCAGTATATCATCATGAATTGGGATAAATTGGAAAATATCAAAATACTGTGATTTTGTTTAAGGAAAGAAAATAAATGTGTTTGGAAACACATATTTAGTTCAAAAATTCTCAGTCTAAACAAACACTTTAGACGTTTGACACATATTTCTGGCTGAACAAGATCAAAACACTTAATATGCACAAACTACACCTTTCATACTATTTCAGCCAATTTTGTTCTTCATAAGCAAAATTTCAGTTCAACATACAGCAGAAATATCCTCCAGCTTGTTTGTAGTCAGGAATTTTGAGATTTCCTTTTAAAGATGCAGAGAACCTATTCACACTTGCTTCTACCTGGCCTAATTTTCTCAGGGATGACTAATTTACTCTCAAAATTATTCATATTTTGTACAATTCTGGTGTCCTCATTCATGATACAAAGAACAGCATACATAAAAACCAAAGAATGATGACATGTACATCACAAGGTTTTGCTTTGCCTGCTTTGACACTAAAGTGAGGGTTCCCAAAAGAGGTGATAACCTAGCACAGGGAGGCAAACTTATTTCCTACCTGGTCACCATCTGCTCCCAAGCTAACTTGAGGACAGATGCCCAAATCCAAAACTCTGTGAAGTGTAAGAGATGACTTTCACCTGGCAACCTCCTGGGAACTGAAAGTTGCTCCAGAAGATGGCAGATTGGATTTTAGGAAAAATTTCTTCACCAAAAGGGTTGCCAAGAATTGGAACAGGCTGCCCAAAGAAGAGGTTGAGTCACCATCCCTGGAGGTATTTAAAAGATGTGTAGCTGTGGCACTTGGGGACATGGCTTAGTGGTGGACCTGGGTTAATGGCTGGACTCTGTGATCTTACAGGTCTTTTCCAACAAAAATGATTATATGAATCTATGAAAATCAGACAGTTTTTGGCTTCAGCTCCCTCTGGTGGGTAATGCACACTCCAGAAACCAGCAACTACTGCTGAAGGTAACAACCCAAAAGTGAAAGAACCTGCAGGTTGCTATATATTTTTAAAAATGCACATAAATACACCTGCTGAACAATGATTACAGCTGAGATAAGAGTTAAAGCTGCAACTTCACTCATTTGAGCTGAGAACTAGAAGATACAAGGTTCCTGTCAGAACAGAAATCCCTTCAAATTCAGAGAAGAGATGGGAGTTTCAGTCCAGGTAGAAACTGATTTTCAGCACATAACACTGATTAAAATAAAGTGAAGAACTAGTTAAATACTATTTGTTTTTATGAGAACGTTCATTTGGATTTCTGTTCTTGACTGATACTTTGGCCTGTCCTGGGATGTTTCAGCTGGGATGGAGTTAATTTGTTTCCTAGTAGCTGGTGCAGTGCTGTGTTTTTAATTCATTATGAGAATGATGTTGATAACACACTGATGTTTGGATGTTGCTAAGCAGTGCTCACGCCAAGTGAAGGACTTTTCAGTGTCCCAGACTCTGCTGGTGAGGAAGTGCACCAGAAGCTGTGAGGGAGCATGGCCAGGACAGCTGGCCTGAACTGACCAGAGGGATATTCCATACCATGCAATGTCATGCTCAGGATATAAACTGGGGGGAAGTTGGCCGGGAGCTTCTGATGGCTGGTCAGGAACAGGCTGGGCATTGGTCAGCAGGTGGTGAGCAATTGGACTGTGCATCTCTTGTCTGTCTTAGAGTCTATTACTCTCTCCCCTTTTCATTACAATTA
>VZRS01004551.1:0-68764 GCA_013398055.1 Ifrita kowaldi
TGTAATTATTTCTAAAGAGAGTCTTCTGGAGGATCTCTGAGCAGAGGATTTGCTATTTTTCTTAAAAAGTTATTATGAAGGAATCTAAGGCAAAAACTAATCAAAATAAAAAAAAAAACAGGTAAAGACTACAGAACACTATGAAACAGCTATTCTGAAAATATTTTCAAAACAGTAACACAGCAAATTAATAAGCTAGAGTTTACAGCACATATCAAAATGAACAGGCAAAAATACAACTTAGATTTTTAAGTGAAATTTCATAAAACTATTAACTTTCCTTCAAAATACTCCAGTCACATAAACACATCTTCCATTATTAATATCAATGGGCTTTTAAAGGCTAGAGGTTTGTGCTTTGGTGGGGATATTTTATGAACAATTTTGCAAATTTATACTGAAGTTTATGAATCAAACTTCCTCTACAGGTAGTACCAGAACCAGAAGGGAGGTTGTAGCAAGGTGGGGGTTGATCCTACCTTCTCTGTAAGAAGTGCCAGGACAAGAGGAAATGGCCTCAAGTTACACCAGGGTATTGGATATTACAAAAAATTTATTCAGCAAAAGCACTGTCAAGCATTGGAACAGGTTGTACAGGGAAGTGATTGAGTCACTATCCCTGGAAATTATTTAAAAGACAGTAGATGTGGCAGCTGGGGACACAGGTTAGTGGAGAACTTCGCAGTGATGAGGTAACAGTTGGTTTCAATGAGCTCAGAGGTCTTTTCCAGACTAAATGGTTCTGTGTTTCTGTGATTCTGCATAGGAAGCCCAACCTGAATTCTACTTTAGCTCAGTCATTAATAGCCCTTCTTTCTTCATCCTGAACCAAGTTCCCTACTCATTTCTATTCACATAATCTGATGAGGTTCATCACCTATGCAGTCACTAATATATAGTTCAGAATCTTCTCCCTTCCTTTCAGTAGGGTCTGCAAGCAAATCAGTGCCGACCAGTGGCAAGCCGCTGAGGGACAGGGCTTGCTCCACCTGGAGCAGAGGCTGCTTCTGGGGAAGCAAACAGCAATGCCCCAATACCTATGAGGAGATTATTGGCAAGATGCTTCCAGGCTCCTCTCAGCAAGGCCTGGTGAGACAGTGAGGAGCAATAGGCATAAGTTGAAAGGGGAGAGGTTCAGAATGGATGTAGGGAGAAACCTTTTCCTCAAGACTGCCAGGGAGTGGCACAGATTGCCCAGAAAAATTGGGTATGTTTGAAGGTGTTCCAGAACAACTGGAAAACACCTTTAATAACCTGGTCTGATTTCAAGGCTGACCATGCTTTAAGCAGAGGTTGTACTAGGTGAAAATCTGAAGTTCCATTCAATACAATTTATCTGATGATTTTAAGTGGTGAGTTTCATTTTAACATACTTAACATACATATTTCTGAATCCATACAGCTGAAGAAAACAACCATCTTATAAAACAAGTCAGTAAAGCCTTACCTAGGACGTGTTTCTGAACCAGCTATTTCTGATGTAAATTTGGACACGTTAGCCCAGAAATAGTTGAGCCATCATCACGTGTTTTTGCAACACATTATTACAGGGCCACAGAATACACAGAAAAAAATACCCAGAAAAGAAAATAAAGGAAACAAAACCCCCACCAGTTTTGGCTTTCTTGTTTATAGACAGGCAGAGAATGAAAATCTCCTAAACAGTGATTTTTGGGTTTTGTATTTTAGCAAGGTCTATGCTATGATGGCTTATGGATTGCAAGACCAGCTGGTTCCTTACAGAACATAAGTCATATAAGGAACTGTTCCAGAGCCCCTGATCTATTTTGTATTAAGATATTTATTAAAATTTAAATTAAAAAAAAAAGGAAAACAAACCAAACAAAAAAAACCCCAACACTTCAATTTGCACATATAGCAGATCACTCATAGAATTCTAAGAGCCTGACAGTATCATTGGTATAGACACTTGAGTTGCTCAGTGGATTACAACATTAGAGATTCTCTTGTAGCAAATCCTCTTTCTTGATACAAGGATGAGAGATTAGCCCATTAATTACAACCTTAAAAATAATGCTATCCTGAAACTCTTTTCTTGCAAATATCTATAATTATATATTGAAAACTTTAATCAGGCAGGTATTCCGAAAGCTCCTGAATGATGAAAGCTAAATGAAAGCTCCATGTAAGACCAAAATATGCAGTATAAAACAAGACATTCTGTGGAGGAACCAGTGTTTTCAGCAAGCAGAGACAAGAACTCATGAGTAAAAGATGTTAAGAAAAATAAAAGCAGTGAGCAAAGTTTAATAGACCGGACTCTTCACTGCTTTATGCCATGTAAAAATTGGAAGCATATTTGGAAAAACAGACTGATTTGGCAGCACTTTGTATCTACTTTCTGTTCATGTCACACAGGTATAACTGATTAAACAGAGAGCAAGTGAGCAGGCTCTAGCAGCAGTCAACTTTTCACTTCACGGTATATCTAGACAAGGTGCAAGAGGACTAAGAAAGCAATGCTAACAGAACTCTAGAAGTTTGAAAGAATTTATTTTTTAAAATTTTAATAATGTCTTGAAAGACTAGCATTAACTTGACATAAAAAAGATTTAATAGTCCAAGTAGGATTCAACTGCTTAATATATAAACTAATTCAGAAATGTTTTAGTTTCTGAAACTGAATTTATATTGTTGTGGAACTGCTCATTTTTCAAAGTGGCTTCCAAAGTTGTTATAAGCACCTCCAAACTCAGAACTTCTACATCCAAAATTTTAGAGCAAATATCCTCACAGGAAATTACACAGAGTTTTGTTTCACTCTGGCCAAGATGATTCTCTCTATTTACAGCTGTTGAGAAGATACACTGGTGAGTAATTTCAGTGGGACCACGAATAAGCAAAGAATTTGAAATCCAGTATATTGTGGGGGCCAAATCATTTCCATTTTAAGGGTCACTTATTTTCTCAGCCATGGCACCTTTAAGGACTAAAGTTTCACTATAGATGTAGTTTAACTGTATCTACCCTTGCATACTCTTCCCTCACAAATCAAAAACTCCTACTATAACTTGTCATTTGTACTTGTTCCTCTTGAATTGTTCAATCTTCTATAAGAATAATTTTACATCTTCCAAATCATCAATTCCTATTTTTAATCCCATTTCATTGAAGTGTTTGAAGAATTAGGTGTGATTTGTAAAAAAATTGTCTACACAAAGCTTGAATAATACCTAAATCTGCTTTTGTGACTAGAATTACAGAAGGTAATAAATGTGCTATATACAAAAGCATATATACTGAAAAGAGTCATATACAAAAGCATTTGCAATGACAAAAGTCACTCTCCTGTAGGCTCTTTTTCCTGCTATCTGATTTCCTAGACATGCACTTAAATTTCTCATAGACAAGGACGCTTCTACTGCTCCTAAATACTGTGACCATGGCTTTTCTAAGACTGATGCTAATCAGGGACAATAAAGCAGACTCTGCTTCCCTCTCACCACTGATAGTGATAGAGAAAAATGGAACTGCCTATATGAAGAGAGGTTGACCAGCCAGTATGGTAAATCCCTGATTTTAACTAATCACATTCATATAGCACCTGCTCCAGGAGTTAATTTTACTTTCTTTACCCCTGCTATCAAAAAAAAAAAAAGTAGTAAACTCCCAGCTAGAATTTTTTATCTAAAATGAATAAAATGAAGATGTTTTAGGGCCATATTTTGAATGCATAAAATACAGCAAAAGAGAAACTTGGAATTATTGTCATGTCCTGCCCATGCAGTCATACCTCTCAGGACATTTAAACAGGTTGTTTGCAATGACAAACAAGAAACTTAACTAAAACCTCATTCTGAATTGAGTATCAAAGGATTTAATCAATCTTATATGCTTCAGCATAGTACAAAATCTCAACATGAGTTTAAATCTGACGCCATCTGGTAAATTGCAAAAAGGAATTACAAGACGAAGAAGCACATCTGACTTGAAAGATATTAAATGTATCAATATACCCCTAAAAGTATATCTATACCAGAAACATCAGAGATGCACAAAAAAGCTAATGCCAGCAAGAAAAACTGATTAATGACAGAATTCATTAATTACTCCATAAAGCGAGCACTATACTGTCAAATCACTGTTTTGCCAGACCCCAATAGATGACCCTTGAAAATGGACAATTTTTCCTGGGGTTATATAAGGAAGAGATCATCAGAACATGATCCTGTTGTTACCTTTGATGGATGGAAGGAAGGAAGGAAGGAAGGAAGGAAGGAAGGAAGGAAGGAAGGAAGGAAGGAATGTATAGATCATCTATTAGCTACCAAATTTTATGGAGTTAGCTGAGCATCATTTTCATTATGATCCCTCTGTTTAATTCACACACAGTAATACAGTCTTTCATAATAAGGCAAATAAACTGCAGAGATTTTTGTCCTTGATCATGTCTCAAAGAAGCATCTCTGTTGCTCCAAAATAAATTAAAACAAGTTTTCTGACATTTTAGCTTTTAGGATGGGCAATTTATATTTGCAATTATGATCAAAGACTCCATTTCCTTTCCCATGAAGAGCAGACAATTGCTCTCCTACGACTCAAGCTCATTAACACTTCCTCAGAACTCAGAGCCAGACTGGAAATGATGCATAGATAATAGTGCAGCTCAACAGGAAAGTGCTCCTCTGAAAGGTGTATACGGCTTATTGGTATGACTTCCAAGCATCTCACACTTTGTTCTGAGTAAGAGAAGTGTCAATTTTCACAATTTCTCTGGACAGCACTTGAGCAGACAGAGGTTATATAAGAATGCATTGATAAAGACTGGTGTAAGAGAAAAGCTGAGACGAGACCAAGTCTTACCAAACTGCACAAAATAACATTGGCAGGTGGTTACACTCCACTTCGCCCTCTCATCAGGCAAGCACATGATGGAACTTTTCACTGATTTTCAGATTCTCAAGGCCAGGAAACAGGAAATTAATTTAACCCAATGCAGTTTTACCTTCAGTGCTTCCTAACATCTCCTTAGAATATAAGCTGTGCCAATTAGTACTCGAAACACTGAATGAGAAGAAGTAAACACTCAAATAGTCGAGAACTTAAGTGATCATAAAGAAATGCATAAAGAGACATCTGATTTACAACATCTGCTTTACCAATCCTCTCCTTTTTAAAATTTATTTTCATTCCTTTTTCAATCTCTGATATTTCTCTTTTTAAGGTGCAATCAGCTGCATCTAAACGTTGTGTAGGCCTTGGCAGTTTTCCAGACAAGGCTGGATAAAGCCATGAATAATCTGGTCTGACCTGAGAATTGATCCTGCTCTAAGCAGGAGGGTGGACAGCAAAACTTCTTGAAGTGTCTTCCAACCTGATGCATTTACATGTAGAACTTTATAAGAGGTATTGTTTCTGCCTTTACTGAAAAAGAAGTCATAAAAACAAATATTCATTACTGCTGTGTGGGTCAGACAGCTATTCATTGAATCAAGTTTATCATATAAAATAAAGTGTGATTATGAAGAAGGCAGTGCTTTAATCACACTTTCAAAGAAATCATTATTCAGTTATAGCATAAGTGAAAGTGTTTATCACTAGAGGAAAAGTGATAGCAGGGTTCAAAACAAATTATCTATTTACTGAATGGAAGATATTAATAACAAAGAAGTGTTAATCACTGAAAAAAGCTTTTTAAAAATGGAGTTTTGTGGTGCAGAATTAAGGCTACTGCCACACAGGACTGCATGCAAATGACAGCAGGATCTTAGGAGTAAGATTCACAGCAGCCCACAGGAAAGGATAAAGGCGCTTAAAGAAGATACCAGATCAAGCTAGGTCTTCCTAAAATCCTACAGTCAAATACCTAATTTTAGGCTTTAGGAAGCAGGAACACTTTGCCATAAGCAGCAGAAAAACAAGAATATATATTAGGTCTAAATAAACATAGCAGCGTTTGAGATAGCATGACAAGGGGCCAACAGATTTATGCTTGTGCTGCCTGTGTGATGAGCATGAGACAGCTTTAGTTCAGATGTACAGAGCCACGTCATTATCCCAGTATGTCCCAGCAAGGAAAGAGGTCAAACTTTCTCAGGCTTGAACCAGCACTTAAGATGAATACTTGCCTTCAAGTCTGGAGGTGTCTTATCTCTGGACAGCTCAGGAAATGAGATAGCACACCTGGTATCTATTTGTACATGTTCCTGTAGCTATGTCCTTTGTGGTCTAGTGATTAGGAATATATTGCTCCTACCACACAGAGAAATTCCAGGGGTTCGGTTGTCATGCAGTACTTGCTGGCAAGCTATTGGTAAATCTCAGGTACCTTTTTAAGAAGTGGCAAGCAGTATCTATGACCAAGTACTTCTATCTCTACATACTAGAAAAACACTGAGTAAAAACTCCTTTATGTGACTGTAAGCAAATTACTTTGTGAGACTGTCTTCTAAATGTTCAGACAAAGGTGCCTTGCAACCCATATCACCATGTGGTACTATGAAGAGAGGTGAGGTATGCAGCTCTCCCCACACAAGTCAAGACAACTTCCTTGATAGTCTTGAGAACTGCGTCCATCCGCAGATACTCAGACTGACGCACCAATTGTTTTCTCTTGACGAAAGTCACATTTTGCTGTGATTTATAAGGTCTCTGCTGTGTCACAGACCAGCACAACCTAAATATTTTCCTTCTTTACAGAGAAACTAATTTTTCATGGACACTGTCAAAGCTACTTAAAAATTTAGTATTAAACATTTCCAAAGGGTTTTCTGAGATCTGGATGTAAAACAGAAAAAAATAGCAGATGAAAAGAAACTGACTCTAGAATACTAGGTGGGATCACCCTCCGGGAACATGTTCGGTTTAATGGAGAAGATATAGTGAATTTCTATGCTCCTATTGTCAAGTCAAAAATAGGCAGTGTGCTGATGTACTTCGGAATGTACTGACATGACAGCCAAAACACAGCATACTATAACTAACAGCCATTACATCCCTCAGGAACATAATTACCAGGCATAATTTATAGCAAACCCCATAATCTGAGCCAGAACTTCAGTGTCAGAAGATGTAACGAGACAACCAGGACCCTCTAATTGCTCTTAATATGTAGAACTCAAATCAAATACAATACTGAGGTTATAGCTCTCCATTCCTACCAGAACAACAAACCCTCCCCTCTGTAGTCCTCTCCAACCTCTGAAGTGCTATGCCTCCTTCTCATTAACCCCATCCCTGCACAACTCCCATTACACTCTTAATCAGCTCTTCTTGGCAGCAGTGACACCTTCTCACCACATCTAACCACCATTTTATACCTGTATTCTGTAACTTATTCTGGGCACTTAACCAAAGCATTTGCTTCCTTTAACTGCTATGAATCCAATTTCTTTATGTGTTGAGTTAGAAATCAGAGGTATGGGTCTGCTTTACCACCACTAAAATTACATCCAAGTGGCTTCATCCTCTTTCCCAGAGGAAAACATGCATCTTGCCCTATTCTAATTCTTTTTTAGTCAGCTACACATACATTGCTTTTAAAGCTTTCACAACACTGACTAATTGTTAAGGAAAATAACCAGAGAGTGCAAAGAACACAAAGTGTAGAAGCAGCTAATTACAGCATTACATCTGACAAAATAGGATGTGTTCATTTGTGAGGTGACCTGTACAGATTTCCTCTGTGAGCTGCCCACAATGCTTCTTGCATACAACCACATAACAGGTGGGCAGAGGCAAAGAGTGAAGATATTCTCTTGATAATTCAGTGAAGCTGAGTCAGTATCAAGTATTTACTATTTAGCAGAAAGCAGACAGCTGTCTTGCACCTTTGTTTACACCTTTGAGAAAGCACAGAGAAAGCATCATCAGAGGTGATAAGAGAGCAAATGTAGCATGGTTAGCACAGTCAAAGGTGCTGGACTCAACTCATTCATTATGTGCATGAACTCAGAACAACTAAAAGCAGGGACCTTTAGATAGAACCACGGAATGGCTTGGGTTGGAAAAGGTCATCTCATGCTACCCTCTCTGCAGTGAGCAGGACACCTTGAACTAGATCACATTTCTCAGTGCCCCATCCAACCTGAATGGATCCAGAGCTGGGGTCCTTCTCTGGGCAATCCGTTCCAGCATTTCACTGCCCCCATTGTAAAAACTTACTTCCTTGTATCTAGTCTAAATGCACACTCTTTTAGTTTAAAAGAGGATTTATTTAGTTTAAATCCATTACCCCTTAGTTTAAAATCCTTTTTAAGCTCAAAACCATTACCCCTTGTCCTACCACAACAGACCCTATTAAAAAGTTTATCCACATATTCCTTATGACCCCTACCCCCTTTAAGTACTGAAAAGACACCTTGTAAGAGTCACATAAAAGAGCTTTCTCTTCTTCAGGCTGAACAACCCCAACTCTCTCAGCCTGTCATCACAGGAAAGCTGTTATATCCCTCTGATTACTTTTGCGTCCCTCCTCTGGACTTGCTCCAACAGGTCCACATCCCTTCTGTGCTGAGGACCCCAGAGCTGGATGCAGTACCCAATGTGGGCTCTCACAAGAGCAGAGCA
Source organism: Ifrita kowaldi (assembly GCA_013398055.1). NCBI lineage: Eukaryota > Metazoa > Chordata > Aves > Passeriformes > Cinclosomatidae > Ifrita > Ifrita kowaldi. The sequence goes on from VZRS01004551.1 coordinate 8,530, forward strand.
GAGGGGCAGCATCCCCTTCCTCACCTGCTGGCCACGCTGCTGGTGATGTGGCTCAGGATGGGGTTGGCTTTCTGGGCAATGAGTGTACATGCCCATCCAGGCAGTGAGTCATTGGCCACCATACCACTCTCTGGCTGCAACCATCCAGACAATCACTTATCCACCAAACAATGCATGGTGATATGGGTCTAAACAAAATGGGTTCCTAAGTCTATACCCCTGATTTGCTGTTTATTTTTGTTTATAGGCTACCTTTGTTTGGTTTATTTGCTTTGCTTTTTTTTTTTTTTTTTTTTTTTTTTTTTTTTAAGATCTGTCTTTGTTCCCTTGTTTGACATGCTTCACTGTAAGTAAGGAGCATCCACTTTTCACCTACAGCAGGGCTCCGGGGCTCTTCAGTTCAAACAATCTGTCACAGGTTATTGTATTAAAGTCATGAGATGCCTGGCAAGAAAATAAAGGTCACACTTCACCATGAAAAATTTATACGAACCATACCTGCAGCACAATCCTTGCACTGAATATACATCCTAGAACTGGGACATGGCTTCCCCTCACAGGGTGCAGTGTAATCATTATAGGCCACCCCTCTCAGGGTACTTGTTTATAACACAAAATCATCTCAGAATGGATATATAAAGGGACTCCTCACACACACCACCACAGATGGCTACCATTGCCTGAATTAAACCCAGTCCAGAGCACTGTTCTTGGACTGCACTTGTTCACCCTGTGAGGTTGCTTGCACAGTTTTTGGAGTAGGTTTGACCTGGGTCACCTTCAAACCATTCCGAGGCAAAGCAGGGGATCAGTCTCTGTACATACTGCAAACTTCACCACTACATTTTAGAGGGTAAAAGATTTTTAATGGCAAGCACAGAAGCTCCTCTGTGGATGAGCTCTGCTGCACTACACAGGTACAGGCACAGTTAATTACAGCATAGCATAAGAGATAACTGTCCTAGACCAATTTTTTTTCTCACATGAAACATTTTGGACTTATCTTGGCAGCTGAAGGAATCTCAGTTCACAGATCATTGAAGGCTACTGAAGGATGGGGTCTAAAACTCTGAGACTAGAATGTGACTTGTATCCTTTTATCCATTTGGGAGCTCTGAAATGCCATCTTATAGTAAATACACTGAACACTGAAGGTCTGATTTCTCTAATTAGCCTAGCTGAGGTTTTTGCTTTAATCTTTATGTCATACTGCAAGAAAAATATGATAGCTTTGAGTTCACTGCATGATTTTTTCTATATAAAGTAAATAATGAACTGGGTCAAATACCCAAAATTAAAAAGCAAAAATATTATAACTAGTCCTGTGGGGTGGGAAAAAAACCAACAAGCAAACAGAAAGTAGTTACATAATTAAACATCTTTTACTTGGGAAGGAAAAAAATGTAAATGAAAGTCACACTTGTCACCTAAAGTCCTACATAACCAATTTTTAAGTGCTTGACTTTGCAGCTTTCAATATTCTTTCAATACACTCTTTTCTTATTTTTGATTTCAAACATAAACAAAAATCCTATTGACATGACCAATTCTGTTGGAAAAAAAGCATTTCATAACAGTAATTTCTCACTGATAGTACTCTTTCAAATGGAAAAAAAAATAAAAATAGGTTTGATTTTAGGAAAATTCTGACTATAAAAATGAACAGTTTAGCTGAAAGGACTGAAAACAATCCTTTACAAAATACAAAATAAAAGAAGCCACATGGTAAAAATAAATGGAATAGATGAAGAGAAGAAACAGATCATGAAGAGTGGCAACATGGGCAGAAAGCAGGCACAAAAGCAAAGGCCAGAAAAACCTCAAGGGAATTTGAGAAAGAGAACTTCAATCTGGACTCAAGGGATGCTGGCAGGGCCTACATACATATTATTAAGGGACCACTACCTACAGAAGTAGAAGCTAGGAGAGTATCAGGGGAAAGTATAGTATATGTTTCCCCTATTGTCACTCTTCCTTTGGTATCTGTTGCTGATGGAAACAGAACTTTTTGCTCTGTGTACCTTGGTCTGGCTCAATACCATCACCTCCATGTTCATATAATCCCCCTGTACACACGCTAAAAACCAAAAAAGGAGTATTTTATATAGAATGGATAACTATGTCCTATTCTGAAATGGTAACAAAGAAGCCAGACACTGCCTTAACCAATTCTTCAGGAAATTAATTGCCAGTATCTTGAGAACTATGAAAAACTCTACACAGAATTTTCACTCCCACAAGCACATGTATGACAGCTAAGTAGAAAACAAGCTTCCTACCTTTAAAATGAAAAGTATCACTTGAAAAATAATTTTCATGCTTCCAAACTCCATGATTTTCTGAGCTACTTCACTCTACTTTTCCCTACCTTATGTGTGTGCAGATACACAGAGATAAAATTAAATATTTAAAATGCTTGTTTAAAATTATTCTCAAAAGTTAGATAAAAGTCTATGAACCTATGATTGAGATTTCTAGCAAGTTCACCTGATGCCCACTCTTGATGGAGTAAGAGACTGAACAGCAAAGAAGCAAGTGTTGCTGCACTTTTCCAGCTGACTGCTAGGAGACTCTTAGGGTCTATTAGTTTTTCTCAGCAAAGGCTGGGCTCTATTCTGACAAACAAATTCTGCCATCCTGTTAGTAGCAGATAGAAAAATTTTCTATCCTCAAGAAATAGAGAGTCAAAACACTCCTTTTTTGCCACTCAGAAAGGTTTTTCTGTTATTATTTCATTTTCAATTCATTTTTATTTATTTTTTACCAGAGGATCATTCAGTGACTGAGAGACAATGTGCTCAGAATAGTCATCAAGGGGCTCTGCTCTGTTTTTGGCTGCATTCTTGGTTGGAACAGCTGTTCCAAGCTCATGATACCTTCCTACCTCTAAATACATGAGCATATTTTGCTTTATAACACATCAGTTATCATGGTTACTACTAGAGTCAACAGGGGAATTGACTTCCATGGACAAAAACTGACATTCTAAGCAGATGGACTGACTTCCTTCAAAAATGACATCTCTCCATTAAATAGACACAGAGAGCCCAAATAAATAATGTCAGCAGCATGCTTAACTTTTTAATGACTAGAGGCAGAAGAGATTAATCTGAGCTTCAGACAGTAAGAGTGATCAGAGTTTCATGTGGAATTAAGTCAGTTACCAAATGGCTGCTGTCCCCAAGGGTAAAAGTTCCTCTTGTAATGCCTTGTATAACAGGTTTACCTTGCAGGCTCTGTTTCATGTACAATACTTAATTTCTGCCAGTTTAATAAATTATCAAGCTTCATTATAATAACTTAAAATTCTAATAAGTAATTCTACCACCTGGACAGATGACCATGTACATTTCTTTGAGTATGCACGAAGCTAAATAAGGGAAACACATAAGTTCTTTCCCTGATCTGAAATGGGCAGATTTTAGTTGTCATAGCACAGTACAGGTAGGACAACCAGATCAAAGTTTAATTCAAGGAACCTGTGGCTAGTGGAGTGAACATCCTTGTCTCTAACATTATCTATCCAGTTTATAATATCCTATATAACCTTGTTATTCATAGCTGTTACATTAAACGGCCTTTTCTCACTACTGTTGCAGAACAAAAAGGCTCTGCTTCCTTCTAGAATAGCCATTGTACACAATTTTGATGCTGGGTTTGCTTGAGCTAAACAACCGAGAGGAAGGACACCTGCAGGTGGAAGTGACTGCCAGAATGTCATGCAGAGAAGTGACATTCAAAAGGCAACGTGTCAACAGCTCTAGATGGCAGACAAGCACGATACTTTAGGGCATCGACAACACGGCCTATCTCCTATGAAGGCACCACTGCCAGAACATTACCTAATAGTAAAACAAGGAAAATCACCTCAGATGGGTGACAAATTAGAAAATCTCTGAAACGAATCCATGGTTTTCATGATTACAAAGACCCAAACCAATATGAAATTCAAAATTCTCTAGGGGGATGAAAAAAAAGGTGTGAATATTCTCACAATTCAATAATTACTTGTCTCATTTAATTTTTCAGTACTTAAAAACCAAAAAAATCACCTACTTTATGAAAGTAGAAGAAAAGCTCTGCCTAGTTCCCAAATGTATGTCTTTCTCCCCAGTGTGTGTTTGTATGTCTGTAAACCAGTAAATTCTTAGACTAATAACTTGCTTTTGCACTGTGAATCTACTAACAGTTATCACACTGATGCTAAGATGAAGAACACACACTGGACAAGGTGCCTCAGCAAACCTGAGTGTTGTATGTATCACACTGGTATTGAAATTACAGAGAGAGGCTTAAGTAACAAGATCACATGATAAAGAGCAAGACATAAAATGCATGTGTTCAGCTGGAGAAAAAATTGAATATATAGTACAAGTTTGGGGTTTTTAAATTATATTGCTTACGATAAAACAAACATTCTTTCCCTTTCAAGAGGGAAAGATTTTCATTTGACCCATCTCTAATAATGCACACATTTAAAATGAAATCATCAAACCTTGCATGTCTGAGAAATGTCAGCTTTCACCTTACAAATGTAACATTTACAGATACATATTTATTAACATTCTTCTTTTTGCCTGATATCACTTTGTGTTTTGGGAGAGCTAGTAGGGACAACTAGAATAAAGCAACAACTGCTTCACTCCTGCTTGGCGGTTCCTATGCTCTTATGAAACTATCATCTGTGATTATCGGTCTGTTTATAATCTACTGAGGGTAGGATGTGATTTGCAATATTAAATGGGATCAGTGCAATCATGTAGCTCAATTCCCATGTGCCCCTTTGAAAATCTGCTCATTTTTGTACTTAAACTCCTCTTCCCCTACAGAACAGAGCATTGATTCCTCTTCTTCAGCGAGATGAATCCCTTCCCACATGATTTCACATGTCAGTCTATTCTAATCACTTCCAGCTGCCTCTGCTCATCCAAGCACAGTGCGGGCATGCGAACGGGCTATGAGATGCCTTCCTCAGGAATTCCACTGGATAGGAAACAGATTACTTATATGACTCTTAGAAGAGGTTAAAGATAAGATATTTCTGATATGTTAACCTCCTGTTGACAGAAATAATACTAAAAACATAAATGCTGGTTATATTGTATGACCTTCTATATACTTTCCAAACACTCTTTTCTTTGACTGATTTACTGCTGTCAAGAGGAAAGCCTGTGTTGTTTCCCAGTGTTGAACAAGGTCAGGATTCAGATAAAAATGTGGGAAAAAATAATCCCTTGGACTACATGGGAGCATGCAGATACCTGGTGTTGTGTCTGTGTGTGTGCACACAATTTCCTCATACGCAATAATTAATTTGATTTTTCTGAAGGTTTTTGCCTTCATACACGTGTAGAGTACACATATATACATATATACATTGTTTGCATACATACACATGTGCATGTTGCATATATACACATATACATAAACATAGAGAACACTTCTCTGACCTCAGTCACGTGACATTTGTGAATGTTCCTTATTTTGATATTTACTACCTACAAGTTACATTCACATACGCTATTGCAACATTAATTGGAAAGAGCATAAATTGATATCTAAAATTAGTAGCTATATCCACAGCCTCCCTCTTTCATACATAGACCTAAATACAGATTATTTAATTTAATACAGTCATGCAAATTTCTGTATTTTTTTCGTTATTTGAAGAATTACTAAAAAAGGTTAATTGGAGTAACAATGCCAATTTTTATACTGTGAGCACTATTTTCTTTCACTGAAGTATAGTGAAATAAGATTTTTTCCAGGAAGTCAGAAAAATGTACCTTAAAAACTAGCCCCATTTGTTTCAAAAGTGTTTAATTTTTAACAAATCCTTTCTCTAGATTTTTACATTTAAATTTCACTCATAATTCCCATTTCTGAGAATTAACAGCTGTTTTCATGATTGCATCCTATCAGTTTATTAAGAATGCTGCTGATTCTGCTTTCTTCTATGATTTATCATCTTAGCTTTTCTTTTCCTTCAGTCTCCCAAAGGGAAAAATAACAGTATATTATGGAAAATGGGGTTGCTGCCTCAATGAAGATTGTATGTTTATTTATTCTTTAGCTCATTTTCGCTAGCAGACAAAACACACTTTGAATGTGTCCATACTATGTACACATTGCCATATGTTATGCAAAATGATACATTACGTAATATGATGGCAATTTGGCATGTATGTGCATGTACATGGGCTTGTGTATATATATATGTACATATATACATACATACGTGCACACACAGTAGCAGTACACTGCACGTAATTTTTTGTCTTCATGGTTTTTCCTCAGACAAGAGGATAACCTCACTACAGTGTTTTCCTAACTTTTTTAAATGCACAAGCAGTTTGGGCACAGGCAGACAAGGATTGAGAACACAGCAGGGAAACTTCATCTTGGATGAGCACAGTTTTTGAACACCAAGGGAAAAAGAGATCCTCCTTTGATGTAATGGATTCAGGTCCAAGAAAATTGTGGAGTGATGCCAACTGAGGATCTAAGACATTAACACTGATAGAAGGGAAAATGCTTTAGCTCTGATATTCTTTAACTGAAATAATCAATCAAACAGAGATTAAATTTAACCACTACCAAAAATTAGGTCAAAAGCCCTAATTCATTTTAAGACAGTTTTTCTACATTTATCTGTTTATATGGTAGCTTGTACCCTAACTTTAAATCTTTTGTGTCCCAACTTCTTATTTCCCAAAAGCAAAAGAACAGTAAAACCCACCTGCACAGCTATCATTTGATAATTACATAAACTTAGATATTCAGCTTAGAAACTCCCAGCCTGTAAAGCAGTGACTTTATATCAAGCTATCTAGACATGTCAAAGTCTATAACAGATGCTGCAAACATTACTACCAAAGGCAATGCCATAATCCCCCATTTTAGGAGCAATACCGAGGCACCATGAGTCTTGGTTATAACAGTATTGACATATGAATCTGCACAGCTAATCTGTATTGAAGCCAAGTAAGGAACCAGAAAGTAGTCAATCCTCCATTTAAACCCATGAAGGGCTTGAGCCAGTACGCCTTTCAGAGAAAAGCTGGAAAACTCAGTGCAAATTGCAGTGGCATTTTGTGCTTTCTTATGTAAGACCTCAAGACAGAAAAAAAAAAAAAAAATCTGTAGTCTTAAATTTTATGTAATAACTGCTGGTTAAAACACTTGCACACTTGATATGGGTGACCCAGATTCAATTCTGTTGTCTGTACAAGCAGATGCAAACCCACACTTAGAGAAACTCTCTAACCACAAAGCTGAGTGACTGTATGGGGTTACACAGCCTAGAGTTTGTCTTTTGCAGAGAAAAACAATTTCAGGAGTCAGAGTCCAATCACAACACGGCTCCACTGACCCTCAGCTAAGAAGGAGTGCATGAGCTTGTCACATTTTCCTACTATGCACGTCACATTCATATTTAAATCTTAAATGACCTATCCAAGACCACACGTCCAGGCTATGGAGAGTGTTTCCTTTCCTTAAGCGCTGCTGCAGCAAGCTAAGGCACAGTAAATGGTGTTACAACCTTTCTTCATCCTCTCATATTGATTGTAATCAGAGTAATATTAATGAGGGAAATTTTACAACTTATATCTGTAAACACATGTAAAAACACAGATTATACACATCTGAGCTGTTCATCCTTAATATCGTTTTTTGTGCACATTATAATATCACTCATATACTAATCTATATAATACTTACAACAATAATGTGATTAATAAATTGTAAATAACTCAATACTGACAGCAAATAATTAGGGGATCCAAAGAACCAATGGTTCGCTCTTGTCCTGTTAAGCATGCAGCAATTTCTTTGAAGAAATACTCATTTTCAAAATAAAAATACTAGCAGGCCAGTCATGTAGTACCTTTATTAGGCATCTGATCTAGATATAAAAGTTCACCTAAGTGTTTAAATCCTACCCATCCCAGTTTATAGTGCCCAAATCCAAATTCACATTCATGAAAACTCAGCAACCATGGAACTCCAAAAGAATCTAATTGTTTATGTAGTCTCTGGAGAGATAAGCTTTTAAATCCCCCAAGACAGACGAAGTATAAGGTGGACTTTAGTGTTCTCCAAACCTGAGCATATGTTTTAAAGGACAGGCCAGCATGATTTACTATACCAGAAAGAGAGACGATTGAGGGGGAAGGTGGAGGAAGGAAAAAAAAAAAAAAAGTGAAGATTTTCTGCCAATTGCAGATTTCCTTACTCTGTGCCTCTAGACAATACACACACACACAAAGAATAACCAGCCTGCTGTAAGGGTTGAAAGCCAAGGCACACATTTTCTTGAAGTATCTCTTCATTTGGCAAGACACTTGTACTGGTTGGTGTTTAGCTAAGATCCAAACTCTGTTCTGTCAATTAGGTGGTGGTCTTTTTTTTTTTTTAATTTAAAAAAAAGACAGTCAATTTTCTATCTCGGTCATTTGTTTTCCTTCAGCAGGAGTTCTCCGTTTGCAGTAACACTTGGTAAATTATTATTAAGCACATTCACTAATGGATTCGAACCGTGGTACAAATGCAAAAGCAGAAGTGATTTCTAAGTGGGTGTAATTATGGTTAAGCAACTCTAAATTGCATCTTCATTGCATCCATAGGTAATGGAAAAGAGCTACACCTAGTGCAAGTTAACAGAAAACCTCAGAATGAGTTGATACGCCCTGAAGCTATTTGCTTTCTCCCTTTTCCAATTGATATGCAGGTTTTGCCATTTTGATCTTTCTTCTGATCATGGACAATTAGGATGAGTAACTCCCTGCTAGTAACAGCTAAACTCAAGCATGGATTTACTGAAAGGGCAGCAGAGCAGAGTCTAACTATCCATTGGGTGCTATATTATGGTATGGTTTCTATGCTACGCATTCTTGTGGAATGGTACTAAGTCCCAAATAGTCTCTTTCAATCCTTAAAAAATAAATTGTGGCTTCCCAATTTTGAAAGCCACGAGTATCACTAAACCAAAAGCTTTGTTTTATCCAGTGCCTCTTCTTGTTCATCAGAAGAAAGGAGAGAAAGTGACTGCTTGGGATAATCTTTCACTTGCAATAAATCTAAATCAAGAAAAAAAACAACTTTAAATTGAACTCTGAAGCATCATTTTTGTTGAAACACAGCTTCTTCTTCTGCATGTCACATTAGATATACTGTTACATTCACCCTAAGAGATTTTACCACTCTTTATGTAACTACCTGCCAGTTCAGCAGATATTTCATCAACCATACTGACAACCAAAAAAAATTTTCAAGAATGTCTTAACAAAACCTTCAAAGATTTGTGTTATGATCTGATGTACTACTACAAAGGTTACAACACACTATTATAAATCCTGTGGGGAATTAAAAAACAAAATATGCAAAGTCACATTGAATTTAATGTGATAATAGTCTTCCAAAAATGGCAATATTCTCTGGGTAAAAACTTAAATTTCTTAAAAGTTTTTCGTGTCCCAAATTCTCAAATTACATGAAACAGTCCCTTGTTGTTTCCTTTATATGAATAACTCCAATCAGTAAAGCATTGTTTCAGTAGTCAGGCTGAATAAACTTTAGGAGTTCTCAGATTATACTTGCATTGCAATTCCTTCTAAGAAAAATCCATCCAGTCAAAGGTAGCTTTTGAAACACAAAGAGAAAATAATGGTTTGTTCTGAAAAAAAACAAAAACCAAAACAAAAGAAAAACAAAATAACAGCAGCAACAAAAAAATTGAGGGAAAAAAGACCAAAATTGATTTTTTTTTCCAGCATTTTCACCACAATGGCACTTATAAACCCTCTTCACAAAGAACAGGTTNGAAAAACAAAATAACAGCAGCAACAAAAAAATTGAGGGAAAAAAGACCAAAATTGATTTTTTTTTCCAGCATTTTCACCACAATGGCACTTATAAACCCTCTTCACAAAGAACAGGTTAGACTATTCAGAGAATGTAAAGCCACCTGAAATAATCTACAGCACTGAAAATCTGACCCTTTATAATTACACCTGAACTTCAAGATAACTATTCTACTATGGAACACCTGCTTCTGTGCTTATATGCTGTTGAAAAGTTGGTTTGAATATGCTAATTTGTACTAAAGAAGGGCTTATCAGCTATTTATATCAGATTTTTATTGAAGTTTCATTACATTGTATGATAAAAGATGACAACTCTAAGCTAATCGTTATCTTGTTTAACATGATAGTTACATTTTAGCTAAAATTAACCAATTAATTTTATCCTTAATTCACAAATTTAATATAGATTTTTCCATCTTTCCTCTTCTCCTACATACATTCCAATCACATCTTCCTCTATGAGCACAAACATCTATTAAAGTGTACTTACAGTAACATAATGTATGGCTACAAACACATTGTTACAAGTATTTCAAGCAATTCTACTTGATAGTTGTAATTTTTTTCTGCATTTTTTCATCTTCTGTATAAAAGACATTATTGGTTGAAGAGAGAACAAATCTGCTGCTAGAGTGAAATGTTTGCCTATCTTAACTCAGCATCTATACACTGAAGAAAACTAATATTAAACAAATAAAAGCCAAAACTCTGTTACCACATTAGAACCTTAATCTATATTCAGTATCCTGTATACTGCTATGAGTAACATGTATTTCTTTATAAAGTAGTTTCAACTTCAAATATTTTCATTCCAGAATATCTTCTTTCTCAACTTTAAAACAAATTAACCTCAAAATTATGAGGTCAAAATGAATAGCTATGCCTGCTAGCCACTAAAAACAAAATTAACTAATACTTTCAGAAATGTAGCTAAAGATACCTACTGGATGCCAGGCAATGCAGCAGTTCTGCTCGTTGGTTACTAGAGCTCTTTCTGGGTGGAGTGACACTCTCCCTAAACTGTGTTCGTACATAATTGTGATGAAGATATTGATTTGATCTTCCTTTATAAAATTGCTGAGGAATCTTCTCTCAGAATGGGGTCCTAATCTGTTTTCAGTGTTATCATACTCATTGTCAGATACAGAATTAAATAAGCTCATTAGTACTTCATACATTGAATAGCGGAAAAGATACTGATCAGCTTCTGTCTAGTTATTTTCCCCTTTCCCCAGCCTTAAAGAGCCCAACTCACAGCCATGGCAGTTACTGTCCCGAGAGACAGAACAAGTTTTCCTGACCCAAAACTAACATTCCTAGAGCTGGGAGGGGTAAGGAAAAGAGAGGAAGAAGGGACTACGTAAGTGCAACTGCAACAGCTTTAGACATCATGATGAAGTTCAGCAAATTCTTTACTTGACACAAGCAAAACATGCAGCATTCTCTACTACAACCTTCTTAAGTCTTTTTAAAGAGTTGTTAATTTCATTTAATTTCACCTATTTATAACAATTTTATGCTAATGACAACAATCTGGGGGTTTGATATTTGCCTGATGCAATTTCAAGTTTCTTTTTTGATCAAGGTTGATTTATTTATCAAACTATTTGATAACTTAAAACCAATCTTTCAACAACTGTCATCTAGAAAGTCATTCTGTAAATAAGGTGGCTCTTATAACATCCAAGGAAATTATTCATAGAGCCAGTTTTCACAAGTGGAACTGTTACTTCTCTGCAAGAGGTAGGTGTCTACAGAAATATTCAGTCAGTTTTGTTTTCTCTGTTTTTGAGCTATATTCCGTCAAAAAACAGAAAAAAAAAAACCAAACAAAAAAACATCATTTCACATTACTCTTCCACTTAATCCTCTGGATTGGGGTGTATTCTTTGTGTTTGTGGGGGTTTTTTTTTGAGACCATGAAATCAATTGCAAAAAGCTATGGAGCCTCAACCAAAAGGATAGACTGATGCACGTTTTAGTGAACAGGTTTACCAAATGTTCACTAATTAAATAAACTATTCAAAAAGCAGGAAACCTTTCTCATTCCCTAGCTCTTTTAATGAATTGCTGCATGCTTTCCCAAGTGATTTTTCGTGAAACTAATGGCACCATATTTCATCATCTTTCCTTTTTTGATCTTGTGTTCAAAGGGAGTAGTCAAGCCTAGCTCTAGCCAGCTAAAACCCACCAAATCTGAGTTCTGCATGTTCTTGAATACAAAAGCTTGTACAGTCCATAGGAAACATCTCTCTCTCACCTTGCACTGTTTAACATGGTCTGTATCTCCTGGTTAGAGGCGTTACCTATCAGACAGCTGACATCAAGCCACTGCACTCAGAGCAAGACTCCTGCCTTAAAGGCAGGGTTTTTTTGGTTTTTTTCTGGGGATTTTTTTTGTTGTTGTTTTTTGGTTTGTTGGTTTTTTTTTTTTCTTTTTCTTTTTTTTTTGGGAGGGGGAGGGTTCTTTTTGGTTTTGTTGTATAATGACAAAACTCACAGATTAAAACATTCTCTTTTTTTCAGATTCTCAAATGCTGACAGAAACATATTCAACAAGCAGCACAGCCAGCATGTTGTTTTTACAGCAATGTATAGATATTTAATAGAAAATGACAACTTATCTTAATTCCAGTAGAAACACTGCTGGAATTGCACACAACTGCCTCATCCCAAAGAACTCTGCAACAACTATAAAATATATAACACAGATCCCCTCATCCTATCTAGGATTGGACTGACCCATATCATACATTTCCTTCAATAATTTATTAGGCTTAGACTGAATCTGATGACCAGTACTGAAGAATCATAGAATATTATCTATTATATGATTTTCTAGATTCGTTATCTCATTTGCCACAAGTTTATGGAGAAAAGTCATGCCATTAATATTCTGAAATGCTTTAATTTTCTTGAAAGCGGTACTTCTTATTGCCTAATCCCAATCTAAAACATCTCAACAAATACAAATTCTGTCAAATACATAACTTATTTCTGGGAACAGACTGTACAAAAAGATTAATTGTAACAAAAGAATTACAGAAGTATGTTTATGAATAAAAGAGCAAGGTATGGCACAAAATAGCTTGGATAAAAATAATATTTAAATAAAACTTGAATATAATCTATTACTGGGGTTTCAAGTCATTAAATATTCATTACTTCAGTACCTTGAGAACTGTTGATTCCCAAGCATATAAAATTTCAGTCTACCAGCTACAATCCTAGCTTGATGTCAGGCATCTCACTTTCCCAATCTATTATGCAAGTGCTAATAATTATTTACTTGATATATGCTTCAAATTAAAAATCGTAACATCTGTTTTATTAATTTGATAGAAAAACTTCTATACCCAGTTGTATGGTTCAGATTAAGAGAATTCAATAAAAGGAAAATATAACAGCATGGCACCTTGGATATTTTCTGCCAAGAAAAATATCTCTGTGCAGTATAAATCACTGTACTCAGTTGTTATAGCCAATAGCAGATAATGTTACTCAATAATCAATCACTCCGTGGCTGATCATTTATATCCACCTGATTTATAAATGCCCATATCATGTTATTAAATGTCAAGTCAGAAATATTACACTTTCACATAGTTAAAATTTAACTCCTGAAGACAATTATAATCCAGTGAGAAATGTTTTTTTGGTAATCCACCATCTAATTACCTACATGTAATAAAAAAAAAAAAAGGGGAATATCTAGCAGTTTTTAAGGAATATAAAACTGTACATTTTTGTGCGCTTATACTGCTTTGTTCAGATTTGCAAATACAAAATATGTATTTGCAAGTACAAAATATATATTAAAATGAAATTTGAGACTGCAAAATATCCCAATAAAACACTCATTTATTTCCCCTCTAATCACAGCTTGGAAAGGCTGCCAGGCATTGCAGAAGAACTTAGTAAAATGAAGAATGCAAAGTAAAATGAAATTCACAGCACATGCAAGTACAAATCTACTCTTTTCATGTCCTATGGAAACTGCATCACCCAAAATTGGGAGTTTAAATATCAAAACTATTCAAAAGGGGAAGGGCAGTGCTTGCAAGGTGCAAGTCAAGATAAGCAAATCACAGATTTCTAAATCTGTTCCAGAATATCCCTGAAGATGGTGCAGAATAAAATAAATAAACATTATCAGGCTTCAAAATAATTTTAAAGCACCCAGAAAATGAAGCTGAAAATTAGTAAGGGCATCTGAATGATCAATCTCTCCCCACTAGTGTGTAGCTTAAAGGAGCAAAACCAAAAAGTTGATGGCAAAGCTGCTATAAAATGCAGATAACACAGTTTGCAATACTAAAGGCAAGGAAGCCCAGCACCTGAAAACTCCTGCCAGCATTCTGGGTTCCAAAACAAGAAACTAACAGACAACGATAGCCCAGAAACAGGTGATTAAAAATAAATAAGTTTCAGTGGTTGTAAAGACTCCTTTGATAGGGCTGGGATTGGTTAAAAAGAGTAACCCCAGGTACACAACTGGTACAAAATGATCAGCGGAACAGCCACACCCAGTTCCACGGGCAAAACAAACAGTTGTCTTTGGCAAAAGGCGGCCAGGAGGCAAAAGGCTGCAACACGGCCGTGGAGCCCCTGCCAGTGACCTTGGGCCACAACCCGGGGAAATCACAGCTACTGCTGGTACCCCTCTCCCCCTCCATATCCCCCTTCTCCAATGCGGGGAGCAGCCCCCAGGGATGCAGCACAAGGCTGCTCTCATTCTTCCCTCCTTCTCTTCTCCTGGCCTCCCTTTCTTTGCATGGCAAAAATAATTTGTACCCATACTACAAAGCTGCCTGCAGCTTATTCTGGAGGAAAAAACCAAGAAGTGCTATGCACTCTAATTTACACTTTATCAAAACAGCAGAAATAAAAGGTCACCTCATGAAATGCAGAACATAGCCTCACCCAGGTACTCAGTAATTTTCAAAAAGATAATCTAGCTAATACACTAGCAGAGGACACTATCAAGCTTTAAAGAAGATTTTTACATTCACAAAATATTAATGTTTCTTTTCTGTTCATTATAAAAGCAAAGTGCACAGTGAGATGCAAACTCTGCTAGCTCAACCACAGGCTCTTCACTAGCACATGCAATCAAGAATATTCACCTGTCCCTGATGCACAGAGGATTCTGCAAACATCATCTCAGTTTCTTAGACCCCACTCTGAAATACTTGATAGTAGCCAAGGTGAGAGGTTAGTCACGAGCAGGGCTGGTTTTTTTGTTGGGGTTGTTTTACTCCCTGCTGTACACACAGAAATCACATCACCTTTTTCCTTTCTGCTGCTTCTTATTCCAGATTCTCTCCCACTTTACTGCTTCTGTTAACCACCATTTGCATTGTCTCTCTCCCATCTCATCATACTTCAGTCTCTTTCACACTCCTCATCTGTTAGGAAAGACTTGGTTACATGCTGAAGGAGTTAGAGACCAAAGGCCTGGGGTGCACAAATTAATTTCTATTCCAAGTTGTATATGGCATATCCATCTGCATATCATCCCTACCAAAACTGATGAGTATCTCTAGGAGATCAGTAGGTTTCTCAAACTCATCAAAGTCAGGAATTGTTAAGATATTAAATGAAATAAAGGAGGTTCTCAGCAGCACTAACATCATGTATTGGGTTTGCACGGCAAGGTCTTGGTAGAAGGTGGGGGCTATAGGAGTGGCTTCTGTAAGAAGCTACCAGAAGCCTCCCCCATGTCTGACAGAACCAATGCCAGCCAGTTCCCAGATGGTCAAGGCTGAACCCATTAGCGACAGTGGTAGAGACTTTAGGATAGCATATTTAAGAATGGAAAAAATGACTGTGCCACAGCCTCTGCAGCCAGAGAAAGAAGTGAGAATATGTGGGACCCATGCTGGAGCAGGGGAAGAGTGAGAGAAGCTCTCTCCATGAGGAGAATGTAGTGACAGAGACCGTATGTGATGAACTAACCACAGCTCCCATTCTCCATGCCTCTGTGTCACTAGGGAAACGACGTAGAGAATTCAGGAGTGAAGCTGAGCCTAGGAAGAAGGGAGCAGCGGGATAAAGGGCATTTTTAAGATTTGGGTTTCATTCTCATTACTCTACTCTGATTGGCTGCTAAAAATAAGACAGAGGTGGTTCAAACTACACTGCTTTTGCTAGGAACTGAGGTTGCTTTGCTGTATCTCCCCAAGAATGACAGTCTCAGATACAGACATCATAGGCACACACTCAAGTTCAAAACAAAATTTCTGTCACCAAAATAGGATAGAAATAGGATTTTTGTAACTTTACTTACCAAAGATTTGAGTACTACCGCCCATTTGGCCTCAAGTGTCTTCCCATTTTTTTAACTGAAACACTGTACATTGTAGTCTGTTTACAACAGAAGACTGAGCGTAACAATGTTCCTTTCACAGGGTTTTTGAGTCATTATATATGCATACAAATCAAAACTATTTTAGGAAGAATACTGTCCCCTTCCATTATGCACATGAATATATAAGCATACAATAACCGACCTGTATCTGCACAGCTTTTTCTATGTCAATCCCAAAAATCGATCCCAGGTGGCATTAGTTATTTAAATGCCATTGACAGCTCCATGAGAAATTCACAGTTGCGCTCACAGTGAAAGGAGGCTCAGTGTGAGTCAGATAATGCCTGAATTTTGGACAGTTGCTATTAGACATACCTTTTTAATCAGGGGTTACTACGTCAGGTAGGGAGCTTCTCCTGCAATGCTTTGCCTCCAGGAAAATAAGGCAGATTATTTTCTACTATGAAAGGACAAATCTGATGAGAAACTTCATAACCTGACATTGGGGAAACAGACAAACTGAAGTAAAATAACACTGACAATTTCTTCAATCACAAAAGGTTCCCATCTACAATTTAATAATGAAAAGAACTTTTACACCTATATCCTTCAAACCTATAGTAAAGCATGCATTACTAATTTCACAATTACATTAAAGTTTTGTGTTAAGGTTATGTATAACAATTCAGGAAAGCAGCCTAGAATTACTGAATACATCTGGATGAATTTTATGAACATTAGCTACTACAGGTCCAGCTAAAACAATGAATTGAAGTGCCAATTGCAAGCCTATGTTCTTCACACATCTTCCAAAGCAACACACAATATTTCAGCTATTTGGTCTTTCTAAACTGAATGATTTATAGAAGACTGTATTCAATCCAGCAATGGTGAGATACTTTTTAGTACCATGTAAGAAAAAAAAGACACACAGCACTTACTGTGTTCTGAGTTGGAGAGAAAGGATAATAGGCAGGAGAATGGGCACTATCCCAGAGCCCTAGGCAGGCTCATAAAAGTTTTATTTCCACACATAAGACCCATACATTTGGATAATACAAAGAAAAATTCTCCCTAGAGTGACCTCTTTGATGTTTTCAATATCAAAACTCGAGATTGGTGTGAAATGTAGATGAAGAAAATAGAGATGGGATATGGAGATGAACCAGATATCATCACTTCTACTGAGCTGCAAGAAGCCACAATAATACAGGAACTGGGAAATAGAGGGAAGAAGCCCTAACTTTGTTCAGACACTCATAGTTCTCAGCAATGCTGGCTTAGCTCAGCTGCCTACTGTCACAGTAGAAACCTGTAGGAACTGGGAATAGAAGCCAAATCTCTGTGTTGAAATTTTCAATTTCCCAGACCATATGAAGAGATACTGCAAGTAGAAAAGGCCTGATGTGGAACTTCAGGGCATCTTTGATTTCCTTTACTCTTCCCTTAATCCAAACTAAAATGGCTTTTATACTTTTGTGTTTGCCTGGGACTTATTCTCGTATTGATAAATTATAATTATCATTGAAACAGCTGGATACAGCAGTAAGAACAGGTGGAGAATTTACCCATCTGCTACAGGTTGATAACTATAAATAGGATAGTGCAAAAACAATTACATTTAAGTTCATACTACTTCTGAGCTACAAGTGTACAAAATGCTGTGTAAAATCCGGCAGCAGCAGCAGCAGCAGTAACCAGTCCTCCCTACATGCAAGCCAGAACAGCAATGCAATTTGATTCACAGAAACAGAGCACAGAAAAATTCAGATAGAGTAAGAATTGAGACGTTATTAGATTTGAAAACAAGACCAGTCCAAGGGTAAAGAACATGAAAATTTTCATGAAGAGACAAAAATAGATTTAAAGAAACTGGGACAAATTATAGAACACTATTTTTAGGGTGTTATTAACACTTGCCACACTTGAAGTGAGAATGAAGCAAAAACTGAAACACCCTAAAATAAGCTTACATTGAAAAAATCATGTGAAGACTACTTTTCTGAGAGATATGCTATCTTCATATTTTTCTAGATGTTTCATTTACACAGAAGATAGGCTGTGGTCAACGTGTTTCAGATGATTAAAGCCAGGGGAAGGAAGACAGGGAACCAAACGCGGACAAGACCCTCAGGATCGCTCAAATTCCCATGAACCACACCTGTTCCCCTGGGTACAATGACAGCAAATAGTCCACTTGTCAGAACTTCAGCTGCATGAAAAATATACAAAATGCATTTAGGTGGGTTCAGTTCTCTCTAAATGCAAGTCTTGCTTCATATTCACAATTACATAATCATTAGTGGAGCTGTATTGGCATAAGGCTAAGTTAAAGCGAAGATTAGTCACTCTGACTATGCTAAAGCATCTGTCAAGGATATAATTTCATAGTGTTTTTCTTGGACCAAAGCCACACTTGCCACATTGGCTAACAACATGGCTGAATTTAAAGATCACATTTCATTGCAATTCAGTTGCAATAAAAGATAATTTTGATAACCGAACCTCTAAAACTAGGTATAAATCGTTATTGTCCCATCCCACCACATATCAGAAGTATCACAAAAGAAGAGATATTTTGCAAAGGCTGTTTGGTAATCTGTGGTAAAACTCCAGTCCTAGAGCCAGGAACATGGTCAAAGGCACAGGCAGTTGATATGGTTTAGGAGTCTCCTCAGAAAACAAAAGAAGCGAGAAAAGTATCCACTCCCACGCTGAACTTTTCTAGACGTAAGACACATTGGCAGACCAGCAAGCAGGGAATAAACTACAACTACACCTGACCAGTCCCTGAGAGACTCAGTTTAGCCCCATTCACATATGCAGGCAAAAACAAGTGCTTGTATGAAAGAATATTCCTGCAAAGAGCCAGTGGCTTTAATAAATAGAAGCAACAAATTAATACATCCATAAAAACTTGGAAAATTGCTACCATGAAACCAAGATTTTACAGTACATTTGACGGATGTAACAGTAACTACAAGAAATGTGATAAAACATACTGAATATATCCCATGCTGGAATACAGTGCAGTGACAGACATAGCACAGACAGAGCAGAGGAAGAGTTATTTTGAGAACTTTCTTCCAAGCCTTGGGTTTGTTGCTGATGTAGAAGTTAAAGATCCTTACCTGGATACATAATTTGGCAACCAAAACCAATAGTAAAACACACAGAAGTAAGTTTTAAAGTAGGTAAGTGATTATCAAAAGCTCAGTTTATACATTAACATAAATGAAACTAGACAAATGAGAACAGATGTTGTCTTGGGGTGATTATTTACCATTGCTAATGCATAAAAGTGTAATAAATGTAGCTATTAGCATAGGAATGCGTTCATCCAGCTGTAATCTCAACATTAGCTAAATTAAAGGAGAAAGTAATAAACCTGAAGATACCTTTTCCTTCTCCACATTAGAAAAACAACATGCAAAGTGAAAGCAGAAGACTAGAGAAAAATATCTTTATGATGTCTCCACAACCCCATAAAAAGAAGCAGTGCCAAGCACAAAGCTTACAGGTGAACTTTCAAAAAATACAGAAGGGTTCAGATGTAGTGATCTGACTAAAGACCCACTCTGCAAATGATTCATTTTATTTGGCCTTAATACCTGAAGTGCAAATTTCCTTCTTCTACAGCCTAGTCTTGTCATATTTTGTGGAAAAAAGAAAAGGCAAAGAGAAGACTTTGCAACCTATGGAAGAGGTAATGCTAAGAAATGTTTTTTTTATAAGTAATTCTTTATTTGCTGATTCAATGAAAACCCCTTCTGTTTTCCAAGATGTTTTAGGTAATACAGTACTAGGATGAGTGCTGTAGATGGTGTTGAAAATGGTCAGTGGTTGGCTGAAGAAACCTGGAGTTCTGCTTTTTAAATTTACCACTTTTTCTCCATTTCCCAGATCACTTCAAAGCTAGACTAAATCTTAACCAAAAGAGATTTAAATAAGAATCTTTTCCTTTGACTATGTGATGATCAGTAGGTAAAAGAATGGAAATAAATGAAGACTTTGCCTACTATTAATGAGGAAAACAAAAAACCTAATGCAAACTCAAACAACAGTGTCACCAATCAATATTTGGTGGCACATGAATCTTCAGAACAGTAAAAGAGAAAGTGGTTGGCTCATGAATCTGACAGTCCTTACTCTAAAGGTGATGGTACTTTTCTGCTCTTTGCTCAGCCATGTGTCAGAGAAGATTGAAACTGAGAGATCATCTTCAATTACACTGTTCACAGGCAGGAGAAATCACTTTTTTCAATTAGTTGAACTTAGCATTTAACACAAACCATAGTCTTACCCAACCTGAGACCTCTATTACATAAACTGCATCTATTTTTTTCTTGATTTCTACGGCATTTCTGATAGTAGTTCCTCATGTCATACAACTGATAAATAGCATATTATCACCAATTCTCAGTACTTTGTTGCAATAACTAGCTGTGCTCAATTCTGCACCTCTTCTGATTCTCTAAAATTGACTATGTTCAGTTTGCAATGAGGATTGTTTACCTCAAGAGATCTATGCTATTTATGTTCAATGAAAACTCAAAGAATCTTGCAAAAGCTGATCTTAAACTCTTCCTTGTGAAAACAGACTGAAAATATATTTTTCTCTCTTTCTGGAGGTCTTCTCTTTGTTTACATATAAAGTAATTGTTACGGCTTCTTGGGAGCCCTTCAAACTTATCAGCCTATTTTTGAATCACAGTCACAAAAACAAATGTTTTGTGTAAAACAAGAATGAATTGCCGAAGACTTCTTGGCCTTTCAGTCCATTACAACACACCAGAATTCTGGCTAATCCAGGATTCATATGCCCACTACTTCCTATCCCAGAGAGTGTGCTAGAATTATGTTCACAGCACCGTAATGATTAACTAATCTAAACTCCTCTTTTTGACCATAAGACCACACTTTTCCTCTGCCAGCAAGCTATTTATTACACAGCACCGCTTTATGCAAAAGCATTACAGTATCCAACAATGGGAATAAACAAACAAAACTGATCTGCATATTCATTTTAGATAAACACACATAATGAAATTCTAAAATGAACCTGTCTGAAAATCTACAGATGTCTTGGCTCTACAAAATAGAGGTCATCATCTCCCACAGACAGATTCCTAATAATTTCTGATGATTTACACTCCTAGTTGGGTCAGAGCACGATATATGGAAACAATTAAAAATGTCTCTCTACTGAACACCAGGCATTGGGCAGCAAATATTCTGTACACTGCTATACAAGCAGATGGAGACTTTCTAGAGCTTAACAATTCCTATTTTAAAAGCTGTTGTCATCATTTATATTTCAGTATCATTTAAAAACCACACCAGGATTGTGCTGAGCAAAATGGAAAGCAAACAGAGCTGGCAGACCAAACAGTCAAGCCAATGACTGGAAAGAGAAAATGCAAAACATTGCCCATGAATGGTCAGTTTTAGAATCAAGAGTTCCAAATACCCAGTTCAAGTCCGCTTACAGCTAATGTTATGAGTTACTATGGCTGCAGACATCCACTTGGATGAAAAAGATTGCCTGAATTTAATGACTTAAAGTTGAATTTCATTCTCAGATAAACTGGTGCATGTGATGGAAATTCTACTGTGCCAATGCAGCTACTTCAGATTCCTACTCATTTAAATGAGAGCAAATGATGGGCTGTAATCTGCTGTTTGATTTACAACAGCTCAGAGGTACACATGGAAATGTTACGTATCTTTTATATGATAACCCTCTTCTTGCACAAAGAAAAAATACTTGATGGCATAACAGGAAAACTTACTGAGTGGACACAGATTTGGGGCTACCTTGTCATACCTGCTGGCTAACTTCTCAATGTCTGGTACTCATATGTATTCAGGGTGATCTTACCTTTTATAAATGAAGAATGGTCAACTGCTGCCAAGGCAATTTGAAAATCTAAGCCTGGGACCAGATCAGTGGGAAATACTCCTTTAGCTCCTGCCCTTCCTCCAGCTGAGCTGTTGCAAAAGTGGCATTGTGGTGCTTGGCTGTGCCCTGGTACAGGGGAAGACACTCAACGTTTGAGCATAACCAAACATTTCATTCCTACTCTGAGTCAGTAGCTTCAGCCAAGTGGAGCTGGACTGGTCACAGACTTTTATGGAAAAGATCAAGGATGTCACTGCTTCTGGCTGTTACACACAACCCAACCGCCAAGACTGATTCTAATCTGAGATTTAAATCTCAAAATAAAAATATACACTCAATCCACATAGAAATAACAACTTCTATTCAAACTATACCTGCAGACCAGTAACACATAAATGCTTTCTTCTTCAACTTACACAACAATTAAATCATCATTAACCATCAAGGTATTAAAGAAGAATTTTTTTTTCCTTTCCTAAAAATGAGCTACAGAGTTGAATATTACAGAGTCTCTGGCTTGTCAAGATAATTTTATGTTTACCTCATTAAAACTGTCTCTTTCACAACATTGGTTTAATGTAATTTTTTTCCCCCACTATGCTATGTCATCATCTATTAGAGATAATGAAAGAACAAATGCAAATAAGCAGTCATTTAAAATAGCAACATGTAGTAATACCTCTGTCAGGCAGCCTTGGAACATCTGTCAGAATTTTGATCATACATTATAGTAGAAAAATAAGTATTGTTATGAGTAGTGATAAACACAGTAACTCACACTAACTTTTTAATACTGAAGGACAAACTCTTTGCTATGGTAAACCAACCCGATCTCACAGCAATGATACAATGTGATGTGTTGATATGCTAAGTTTGGCAATTCCTACATAAAATAAAGTTGAAGATGAATATATGTTTATTAAATGTGACAGATACAGTGGTGCCAAGTAGATCGGAGCAGAAGAACAAGATATTATCATAAAGTTTAGATGGACAACTGCATTAACTTCCAAGTAAATTTGACTCACAGTGGCAATAGCTTTATCATCTCTGAGAAGCTGAGATGGTTTCTCATGGCTATCAGAAATATAAACTGCCATAACAGGCACACTCTATGCTGGACCAGGAGACTGTCAAAAAAAGTTTGCATTAATATAAGTAAACATTAAACCCCAAACAGCACTGTAAAGGGCATATTTCTATTTTTCTTTGCACTTGCTTGCTGTCTTCCAAAATATTCCTGCACACAGTGTTTGCAATAAGATTATGTCATTAGAGCAACCAGCTACACACATGGGACAGGATGCCTGGACCTCTGAACCCTGCCTCTGCTCCAGAACTAGCATTCTAATTAGACAGGCTACAAAGACGGAATTTAGAAACACTACACAGCCATCTGTCTAGAAAACGCAAAGCTTAGCTAGGATTGAAACTGGCAAGGAACATCAAGGGCAACAAGAATAGTTTCTACACTAAATATGCAAGAAAAGGTCTGGACAAGAAAAACGTGGGCCCACTGCTAAACACTACATCCAGTATCATTCTCCCAGTACCAAAAAAGAGTGGCAAACTGCAGAAAGCTCAGTAAAAGGCAACGAAGATGGTTAGAGGCAAGAAAAACTCCCTTGTAAGGAGAAGATGAGGGAAAGAGGCTTGTTCAGCATGCAGAAGTCTGCTTCGGGAAACTAACAGAAACCTAAGGTTACTTTACTTATGAGGAGACCATTGAGAAGACAGAGCCAGGTGCTTCAAAGTGATGTCCAGTGAGAGGACAAGAAACTGCAGATATAAGTTTAAACTAAGTATGTGGAGAACTTGTTTCACCATGAGGACTTTGAAGGATTGGAACAGGTTGTCCACAAATGTTATACAGCCTCTGTTCATGGAGGCTTTCAAAACTAGACGTCAAAGTCCTGAGCAACCTGGTGTGGTTCGTGAACCCTACTTTGAACATGAGGTTGGACTAGATAACCTACCAGTGTCCCTTCTAACCTCAGTCATTCTGTGTCTGCAATGTAAATGTTGTGTTAGTTGTCTAACACCCCATGTCCCACCTGTTGTGCTTGCCCTGTTCAGATGTTGTTGCAGTGCATACCTCATCAATGAGGTCTTGCTGCCACCCTCAACACCCTTATTTACAGAGGCTGGTCATGTTGGCTGCTAACAGAATTGACAGCAAAGGATTCAGTAGCATCACCACTAATACAATTGGAAGCATAAATTACAAATATGTATTAGCACTGACTCAGACTCTTGGTCATCTTGTTGCTATACTCAGATCCAGCAATCTATAGATTGCTGGTGCTCTTCGAAGTGCAACTTCAAAATTTATGCCTTCAGTATGCTCTTTAGGTGTAGTACTTGAATCTTTTTCTTGTCCTTGCAATAATATGCACAGACTAAAAACACTTTTAATGTATTTTCTTATATGAAACATGCTCTGCTGTCTTAAAAAACAACTTCCCCTCTCCTCAAATAAAAGAATTGCACATTTAGAAAGGTCTGAGACAAGACTTTAAAAATACTGAGCAATCATCTAGAACTGCCCAGGATACATCTTCTGGATTTCACTGTAGCAATTATGGGGATGTGATTAAAGTTTCTAATCACAAACCACTTACATATTTTCAAAACTTCTACATCTATGCACATAGAAACAGAGGAGTACCATGAAAAACGAGCATGCATCACTTTAAGTGATTGTACCACATTAGTCACCTTCTTAAAAGATTTCATTCATCATAATAGTCTTTACTCAGGAAGAATGAAATTTGTCACCTACTTTCTTAATAAGCTTTCTCTTTCTTTTTGAAAAGTTCAATCAGGCAAACTGAGCTCCTTATAGAATAAGTCACTCCTTCAAAGGAGTGGGACAGAGCAGCACCCTACCCATAACCAGAAGGCTGAAGTACATCAGATTACTCTTGTGAAAGCTTTTTACTTGCAAGAGTAATGCTTGAGCTGTAAGTTTCTGAAATTTCATGAAAATCCTTCTAAGCCTGGTGAAGTAATGTTTAGGGTTCCAGTGCCATATCTTTGAACATATCTGGAAATAACTACTAATGAGAGCCAAAGTTTCTCACTTAGCTAATCAGTTTAGAAGATGAAGCTCTAAAATCCTAAATGCCACTATGAAAATATATCCCCAGAGAAAGAAAGCAAGCACTGAAACTGGTATTTAGTTCTGCTTCTGTTAATTCTTAAGGCTGACTTATTTCAGTCACATCTTGTCAGACAACACTATCTGCTAAAACCAAGAAATATATTTCTATTCATTTGAACAGGTGCTACATCATGCTGATTGAGCAGTGCCAGGTTCTCTGGAATCAGAGTCATTTCCAACAACTCTTGAGAAATAAATCAAGGAAAATGACATTTATGTTACCTGTTTGATTAATTTTGAGACTCCTTTCTTCTAAAAGACATCACTGTCTTGTAACTCCTTCCCTTCTCTAACCTTCCACATTACTTCAGAGAGCTTGATAGGACTATGCTGACAGACAGCTTGTCATGAAAGTAGGTGATGTGGAACACCAGCGTGGACAAAGGGCATCTCCTTCTCATGAAACAACAAATGGAGAAGAAATTACTTGTGCTGTGCCTTCCCTTTCCATTCATATATACTCCATAACAGCTTAAACACATCTGTCTAGTTTACAAGCAGTTGGTTCCATAAATTTTCCACCTATGATGAAGAATGAAGGCCACTGCAAAAGTTAAGACAATTCTCCCAGTGAGTACCCTCCATATAGTACTTACAGACTCATCTTTCCCTTTTAGTAGCTTCCTGTGGGAACAATTTTTAAAAACTGGACAGAGTGAGGAAAGTCTGTCCTCAAGAACAGAGTTTGGGAACTTCCTAACTTTTAAACTCTACTGACCCCAGGGAAAAAAACCTGATTAATTGATCAGCTTATGACTGATCATTGAAATCCATTCCTGTGACTAAGTTTGCATAACTTTCTGCCTTTATATTCACAGGTCATGCATAATTCAAACATACACTGCTTTCACTTGCCATTCCATTGCCGTGCTCATCTGGGGTCTCAATCAAAAACCTTAGAAAAATGGACCTCCTGTATTCTCTTTCTATGCACTACAAGGTCTTACTTGATTTTATTCTGCTCATATATATAGATAAACCCTTCAACATCAAGCATCCAAGCATTTAATAGATCAGGCTCCCAGCCTTTTTGACTGAACAAGAAAAAATTTCATCAAAGTTAAAAAGAAGTAGTGATAAAGTAAGATGATTCAGTCTTCACTGGAAACCAAGTGACTTACAAAAGATACATACAAGTCTTTGAATGAATCACTTGCAATGAATCTCTGCACTCCCCTACATTTACCCCATCAAATGTTTTCTAACCACCATAAAATCCAATATGCAAAAATACACACACCATCTGCAGATACATAAGGAAGTGATATACAGCATGAATCTATGCATTTGAATCTCTAAATACTTCCATTATGTTTTATGATGCTAAGAATAAACAGCATAGGGACTGAAGCCCAAAACTAAATCATGACACAGAAAATGTAGAGCCCTTCTTTTTAATACTTGCATAGAAATAATTCCATCTGCCATATTCTTCCATGCTGAAGCACTGGCTTCTAGTTTGGTACATTCAGGAGATACAAGGAATATAACTGCAAGGAAATACACTTTTGTTAACTGGACGTACTATTTTTTATTGCACTAACTTGCAAATCATTATCTTTCCGCCAGCACCTTGTTTCCACTTGCCTTTTTTTTCGTTTCTCTTAATGTTTTAAAAAATGGACCTTACATCTTGGTAGTTAAATATGACGTTCACACATTTAACTTCACTATCAAGTGGAAAACAGGCAATAAAAATGACTGCTTTAATGGCTGAAAATAAAAAGTGAAAAGAAGAGAATGATACAATAGGAGTAGTAGTGTTTCAAACACAAAATTCAAGATGTATCTCTTCTCAGACAGATTTAGTGCAACAGATTTGAAGTCAAGCACAAAGAAATAAGTGGTGCCAAGGAAACAGCAGATGAGACCTGTCAGCAGAAATAAATATTTTTATGTGAACAGAAACTGTACACATAAGGTACATTTAAAAATTTGAAAGTTCTTAGAAGGTGTGCCAGGGGAATCACTAGTTTCCACCAACAAGTACCTGATCCTACTTTATCAGCAAGTACATATGTTGCGCTTAAAAATTCAAAGTATGACCTTCTCAAAACAGTGTCAATCTACCGGCATTCCTTTTCCTGAGTTGCATAAAGAAGATTCCAATGCATAAAGAGAGGAACCTGTGCAGAGGAAACTGAATTACCATTGCAAGGACACCTTGATTTCTCCTCTTTTCTACTACAGACATACAAACTTTAGTACTGAAAGGAATTAAATGATTTTCAATGCATTGTTCAGTAATTCCTCACAGACTATGAGGCCACTTTTTATACAATATATGTAAGCAATAGGAAACTAATTAAAAAGGATATTAATACCCTGCAATGCACACAGAATTAATCCAAATCGTAAGGACAGAACGTGTCAATTGGAATAAAGCAAACTGAGGGGAAAAAACCATTCAAGAAAGGCAATCACTATCACAACTTCAGATTCAGAAAGAAAATCAGAGTAAATTTTCCTTGACGTGCTCTGAAAATTATATCCTGCATGCTGATGAAGACCCCAACATTTCACCCTGGTTCCTGTTATAATTGTAATATATCAATAATTGTTTGCTACTAATTATGAATTTATAATATCTGCTCTAGTAGATTTAATTCTAGTGATAACATTTCTGACGTCATATCCCTGGATCTAAAAGGAAAATGACTACTTATTTTTGAATAGCAAGTTTAGATCAAAAAATATAGATTATGTGCTTGTAGAGAATCATTAATTCTATATGGACAAGTCATCCAAATGAAACATTATTTAAGAGCATGAAACACTTCATAAATCCTATTGGAACATAGGGATTAACCGTTTTCACACAGAGGTTCAGAAAATAGATCGTTACTGAACAAATTCTCATTGCAACATGCTTCAAAGCTCTGTAAAATACAGGGTGTTTTTAAAGCCTTACACTTTAAAAAATGCATATATTGATTCAAGATGCAACAATAGAAGTTCTGAAGCTGGAAAACCAGTTAATAACTAAAGAAGTTACCTCATTTAGCCTGCATTTTTTTCTCCTCCACTGCCTTGGAGCAAAAAGAGACACTTAAAAAATGAAAATCTTTAACGTAAAAGATGACAAGACAAGGGAGACCCATAGTTTATAGAAGAAAATAACAATTTCAAACACAAAACTATTTCAGCATGTATGGAAAGGAAGTTGATTTAGGGGGAGGAGAAAGTCGAAAGTAACATTTAGCTGAACTGATTCAAATATAAATGCTCCAGACACACAGATCAGCTTCAAAGTTCAACTCTTGGAACATCCTATGAATTTTTAGCTTGGATTCTGTCCTAATCATTTCTTCTCTCCCAGACAGTATCTATACCTTTTACTGTTGAACCTGTTACTATAACTTGGAGAAGTCAGTATACACCTGCCATGGAGAAGATCTGCTAGGACATACTTTGTAGATATATCACAGTAATCCAAAATCTGCACTTTACAGAACCATTGTCTGTGTGAAGTTCACTGATGTAAAGTGACTAATGGCCAGTTTAAAGTTAGTATTCCTCAGCGTGGACTGATCAGGGTTTCCTCTGGAACCCATCACTTTCAATAATATCTGTAAATTGTGTTTACAGCAACGTGCTGCACTTCAACCCTGCTGCCATGGTGGTGGAAGACACCACACGTGTGTTCTGTGCCCTTGAGCATTGTATGAAAATAAGGGGAGGCACTGGGCAAAAGCCATGCTGGAATTCTTGCAGCATCCTGGGTTGTCTTAGTCATAAGCATAGCTAGCAGGGCTAGGGAAGTGAGTACTCCCCTGTACTCAGTACTGGTGGGACAGTTCCTTGTCCAGTTCTTGGCTTCCCAGTAACATAGAGACGTGGAAATACTGAAGCAAGTTCAGTAAAGGACCATGAAGATAATTAAGGGACTGGAATATGACTCATACAAGGAGAATCTAAGAGAGCTGGAACTGGAAAAAAGAAGCCTGAAAAGAAGGTTCAGGAAAGTTGTCTCAAGGTATGCAAATAGCTGAGGGGAGGGTGAAAAGAAGATAAAGTCACTCTCCTTAGTGGTATCCAGTGAATGGACAAAATATATTCAAATAATAGGCATTTCATTTATTCATTTAAGTTCATTTGAATTCAATCCCCTCAAATAAATATTCATTTAAGAAAATACTTAAAAAAAAGGAAGGTGGCCAATGGTTGTCTAAAGAGGTTGTGGAGTCTCCAAGTCTGGAACCACTCAAACCCTAACTGGCCCCAAGAAACATGCTTCAATTGACCCTGTTTTGGGCAGAGATTTGGCAAGAATGATCTACTCTGATCTGTAGGTAGAGGGAGCTTCACCTTGTCCTTTATAGGTACTAAAGACATACAGATCCTTACAGCATCAAATATATCTTCATTTCATCCTGGAAAGACAACAAATCAAATGTGCTCAAATGATCAAACTCAAATGTGCTTAAGGAACTCATCAGGGAAGTGTATCATACCTTAGACCAACACCTGGAACAGGCCAATTCACCATATTAAAGCTGAACTTTTCTTGATTCCAGTTACCAATAGCATACAGAAGAAAGGAAGGGGAGGGACGAGTATGAATTTCACTGAAGTCTCTAGTTATGTCTGTAACTAATTGTAAAACATTATGGATTCAAACATAAGTTCCTTTAGCTACAATGTGCATTCAGTGCACCTCATGAAAAAACATTGACAAGATTTGTCATTTGAAGGGTGACAGAGCACTAAAACAATTCTTACAGGTCTGGAGAAGAAGCAGCACAGATAAAGTATCTAAAAAGATGCCAAATCAAATAAGAGATCATATTTTGATCAGGAGATCCTTCTGCTGATAGGTGATATGGAAGAAAAATGGCAGTGCTCTTCCTCTTTAGAGGTCTGGGATAACAGTGTAATTGAGTCCCAGCTATTCTGGGCACATGACTTTAAAAATTCACTGCACAGCACAATGCAAGTGTGCTTGGCTACAACTGAGTCAGGAAAAAACAGAAGTGCATTGTAGGTCGACACAAAGGTGCATGTACAGAAGCCCATGAAAGAGGTAGTCCTGTTTAACTTGTTCTGTAATGAGTACAAAGCCTGCACTTTCTCAGTCTTATGTCATACTGTGACATCAACCTTGAGTCACATTAAGTAGAAAATACATTGCACTTTAAAAAAAAAAATCTAAGCAAAGTTTGGTTTTATTCTGAGTCTTGCCTTACTATAGTTAAAATTAAACTTTACAAAAATCCAAATACTTTTAGAGATAGTGCTGAATCTTTAATCCAACGTCCACTTCTGACTTTAAGAGAAACACAGAAACTGTCTTATGAAACTCCAAAAAAAAAGAGCCAGAAGGTAGAATATGTTGAACCTTTACTGCTTTAACCAATTTTCAGTGTCAAATTGAATTTTGAGCAAACAAGCATCAATTTTGAGCATATTTCAATACAAAAAAAATAAGAAAGAACAGCTATTTCAAATATTCCAGTTTTTTTCCTACTGTAATTCAAAAGCAAGAAGAGAGCATCTGAAGTGGGGTATGTGCCCAGGTTGGTTTTCTTGTACTATGTCAGAGTTCAACATTTTATGAATTGCTGTGGGAAAATAATATGTATAAAGCCATTTAAGAGTTGGTGTGTTGGTTTGGGAGAGGGTGAAGAATAGGACCAGGCATACCTGACAGCTTTTCCAGACAGTAAAGGACTTAACACCATGCTCTAAATGTACAAAAGTATGGTTACTAACTAGTATCCTGAATACAATAGCTAAGAGTTTGTCAGCAATCAGAAAGAAATACAGTTTTTCTTCTCATATAAAAGAGAAGATACAAAACTTAAGATCAATTACAGAAGTGACACTTTAAAAAAAATTCAGATATTTGTATTGACAAGTACTGCTGAGGATCAGAGTTACGTCAACATCTTCAGTGTACTCCTGGATTTGTGAATACGTGCAATTATGAGAATGCCATTGTAAAACCAAACAAATCACAACAATATACTCCTTATGGATGTCAGGAATATGGCCAGAAATCTAAAAAAAAATAATATTATAAATACATTTGGAGTCTTTAGCACAATTATTCAGATAACCACAAAGTCTTCTCAAAAAAAGTAACTACACACATTAAAATAAGTATACTTAAGGACAAGATTTCATATGTTCAATTTCTAATCTCTGTACATGACAGCTGGACCATTTCCAATGTGAAGGCTGTTTGCTAAGGAAAAAAAGGAAGGAAAAAAATAAACCAAACAACAACAAAGAAATTTACTAACCTAGAAACACTAAAAACAGAAGACCACCAGATGGTCTTTCAAGTCTTGTCCTTAGAAGCCTAAGTTACCTCACTGTCTGAGTAATTTCATTAACCTCTAAAACACAGATGGAAAACTAATACACCTCATCATTTTTCTCAGTGAGTGTTCTGGTCTGATACAGCCTACTGGCTGTTACTTTTTTTTTTTCCTAGTGATGCAAAAATATATATTTTCCCCCTTTCCCTCCCAACTCACCAGCATTTTGTGCAAAATTCAGCCAGAATGGTTCAGCAGCAGCTAATCCCCCTCTTCAACATCAGTCTGCGACCTCCTGTTTCAAATGCTGCTAGACAGCATCTCCAGCAGCTTACTGGCATGAATCTAATCGCCTTTCCACTACTGTATAATGGCTTAAGTTCCCCTCAGCCTCCATCCTTACTCTTAGTAATACTGGTGAAATCAATTTAATAGATAAATAACATTAAATCTAAAGCCAGGTTTGTTCTCATTCTGGTCCACTGAACTATATGCATTTCAGAAATACTAAAAATAATTACTGGCCACTGTCTCTTTAAATGACACAATCTTTCCACTACTCTGGGGGAAATATTAATGTGTAGAATACAAATAGAAATCAGGTAAGTGTACCCTCTTGCTCATTTCATCTCTAGCTTTACATCTGAAGGTTTATTTTTACAGCTGGTCACACTTCCTGCAAATTAGTTGCAAAATGACCTTGATTACACTCATGCTATCCCATTAAGTTTAAAATCACCCCACAGTAGTGGCAAACAAGTGATTTTATAGAATTTCTTTGTGTGAAATGTTGACCTTTTTTTACTAATGTACTGTAGTGGTGTGACAACATTCAGCTTTTGGTCAGCAGAAACATGACATGAAATTTTTAACATATGCAGGAATTGGAATTTAACTTCTTTAACATAAATAGCTTTGTTCTTCAAGAAATGGGATCACAAAATGTATGCAAGTGTTTAAATTGACAGTATACTGTCGTCTCAAAATTTTATTAAATACTACAAGATCTATCGGTCCAGCTCCTGTCAATCACAGTAACAAATATTCAGGGAAAAATATCCTGGTTTCAGATATATAAAATCCTCAGTTATCTTTCAAAATTCTATTATAGCATTTGTTCCTTGGAAGAGCATCAGCTCTTCATATTCCTGGAATATTAAAAAAAAATTCATTTCAAGCTACCCCAATAGGGAATCTATTGGAACACCAAAACTGTATAAGGATTCTTATAAAACGCTAAATGCTTTATATTTTTATGGTCACACAAGTTATGACAATGTCTCCACATGTCATTAATGTGACCTGATAGCATGTAATGTCTTACCTGGGCACAAAAAAACAAACAAACAAAAAAAAGAGACACTTAACATACAGTAGATTTTGTCTGTTTGCTTATGAAAAAATCTGGAAGTGGATGACTGGGTCTTTTATTGAAATTAACTACAACTCACAGCAATATTTAAAGTCTCAAAATTAGGCATTTTAGTTTCTCAATAAAACATGAAAAAAAAATATTTTTCTTCAATGGAAGAGAAAAACATGAAATACCTTTATCTCAATAAATAAATTATCTTTAAATTACTATTATAATGTTGAGTAGAAAACTTCAAACAATTAATACCAGCTTAGCTTTCAAAAGACTTCTTCCTCATTCAATAATGGGAAACCAACCAAATTTCTAATGAAGTAACAGAGAAGAAAATCACCTGGCTCAAGGCCAGGTCAGTAATTTTCCTGATAATC
Source organism: Ifrita kowaldi (assembly GCA_013398055.1). NCBI lineage: Eukaryota > Metazoa > Chordata > Aves > Passeriformes > Cinclosomatidae > Ifrita > Ifrita kowaldi. The sequence goes on from VZRS01004551.1 coordinate 41,777, forward strand.
TGTTTTAGATTTGTGACTCCAACTTGACTGTCTCTAATACACTAGTCTATAAACTATCTGCACAGGAGAAAAATAAACCACACACAAAAATCAACACTAAGGGCTCTGCATTAATCGCTCACCTAAGCATTTTATCTTTCAAAAATGAAAAGGCATCTAAGATGAAATAAATGTATGTAAGTAAAGAATTCATTGCAAATGAATTCCAAGTGGATGAAAAATAGCCAGATAGACAGGAGCTGTGTGTGCCAGCAGCAGTGCTGCTGTAGACATCCCTTTGGATTTCACACCATCAGTGGCCATTACCAACATTAATAAAAGCCATCTGGCCTTACATGGCTTTATGTCTGTATCTCATTGTTGGTTTCAATGGAGTTCTTTGTTCAGAGAGGTAATTCGGAAACTTTTAGAGACTAGAATAAAGAAAACAAATAGCAGGCAATTAATCATGGTAATAGTCCTTCCAAAGGTCACACTATTACTTTGAGCAATGGGACCAATCTTCACTCCTTGAATTTAATTTCAGGGGGAAGAAAACAAAACCTAATTTTATGGTCATAAATACTGAAAAGGAAAATTAACAAGAATGCTGTCTTGTAACTAATGCCTTGACTAATAACCATGGAGATCTAAGATGCCTTGCTTTCAAATACTGTCCCAAGACCACGTTCAGAAAAAAACCATCAAAACCTGACTGCCAAAAAATGAAACTGCATGAGTGTATAATTTTCTCTGGACCAAGGAGCCCTACTGAACTGCAAAACACCTGTTCAGAGAAAGTTGTGAGAAAGTAAGGATGTTTTCATTTCCCTCTACAGTGATGAGGAATTCAAACAAAACCATCACAGGACATCTACTGAATAGGTTATCTGGATGCAGTGGTTCACTCTGAAACTTTAGTGCAGACTTGTGGGGTGTTGGAGGAAATTGGGAGACAAGAAGCTTGGCTGTACCATGGCCTGAGCTGAGGATAAGAGTCCTGAAGTCACATATCTATCTGCAGATCTGTGTTTTGCATATAATATCATTGAAGAAATAAACTTGGCAAATCATCACCACATCACATTTGCCCATGAGCAGGCTTTATTATTATTATTATTTACTAAAGTAACTGTAGCTGGTATGCTTAATACCAAGCAGTACTGCCTCTGGTTGAACTATTCTCAAAGACACACCAAAATCAGACCCCACAAGAGGTTTCCATGTCTGGACTCCACAGGGGTTTAAACAGAAGCTAGACACTGTGCAAAAGGAACAGCTTGAGCCATGTGTAACAGACAGAAGTTCAGGCCTCTGTAAAATCATCAGGTCAACGCTGGGCTTTTTGGAACAGGTTTAGCTGAGGCATCAGAGAAGGACATGAGCTCCTAACATGCTTACAAGAGTCTTATCTCTCTGGCTTTAAGCATTTCAATACCTCTGTATTGAAATGTGAATACCAGAAATCTAACTCTGTTAATGAAGCTTAAGCCCTTCAACCTTATTTAAAAAGTGAATTCAGGCATTAAATTTTTAAAAAATATTTAACTGTGTTCAATTTTGACTAAATCATCCATCAAAGAGTCATTCCATATTAGCCCTTCTATTCTGTAAATACACAATATATGTGCTTTATAGGAAAAATGGAAGAAGTGAGTCATTCTGTTATGAAAAATATTTCCACATTAATGTTTTGTTTTTTTTCTATCATGCATATTAAATAATTTAAACAGAAAAGTAGGATACCTAATTTGGAGTGAAATTAATTTCATTCTGACTTTCAAGAAATATAGTGGGGTTTTTATCATCTAACATGCACTCTGTTTTTCAATGCCAGATTTTACCTTTCAAAATAATAGGTAGCAGTAGTTTTAATATTTTCTCAATTATAAAGAATTATCATTTAATGGATAAAATTTCCAAAAATGCTAAGGAGTACGTTGTGTTAGCCTATTGTGTTCTGTATTATTTAGTTGCTTTATTAAACAGTAATAGCCTTCACTTTCTTACAATCAAAATTTTAAAAGGATCTTTAAAGGGAGAGGGAAGAAACAGAGAAGATAAATTATGCAACTGAAAGGAGTGGTTGTTTTTCTCTTTGTATCTTTAATGCAAATTGTTCTTCACTGTGTTTCCCAGACACTATCTGTTTCCAAAACAACACATCACCAAACACAAGAGAGCAGAGAGGAATTTCTTATAAAAGGTAAACCTGCCAGTTTGCAGAGTGGTCTGAGCTTTTTCAAGTAGGAAATACATGACAGTACAGAGCTGTTAATTAATTAAAGGTAGGCAATGGATGTCACCTCAGAGATGATGCAGTATACTATTTTAGGGATTTTCATTAGAATAATAGATGGATTATTCTTTATAATGTTGCTGCACACTTGTTTCAAGAAGTCCAAAGTACATCTGGGCATTCAACAGCAGGGTTTGATTCACTTAGTGTACATTTGGGGTGGGGGGTTAAATTATTTTTTAAAGGCTTTTACTTTTGAAGCTTGTATATCAGGTCACACTTCCTCAGGGCCTCGCTCCATTTCACTTATCAGTGAAGTCTTGGAAAAACAGAAACTAGCAGAATTATTTACACTGGGCACTCACTCACCTGTGCCAGTACCCTTTATGCAGGATTTTGGGAGGAGGTAGAAGACCCCAAGATGTATCTAGGTATATGACACTGTGCCACCACAAAATCCCTCCCTTCATCTCCAGAGACACCTATATCAGTTCCAAAATTCTATTTACTGCTACATCTAGAAGTTCCTACTAGAGAGAAAGGTATCAATTTTTCACCTGATTATACTATGGGTTTTAATGACAGCACTGTGATTACTTAAAAAAAAAATCATTTATATTTTTGCTTTGCCTTCTGATGACAGTATGTGGGGACAAGAAAAAAAGTATTTATTTAGTTAGGTCTAATAAGTAGGAGTGGGAAAATGAGTTATCAGAAAAACATGTAAATTATTTTACCAAGTTATACACCTATTTATAAAAAAAATATATATATATAAGAATATAGATGGTACAGCAACCAACAATCTTTATAGACTCCTGCCATCATATCCACCAATGGAAAACAGTTTCATACAGACTATATGTGCTGTAATAAACATATTAAGAAACATCACTCTAAAATTGTTTAAATTATCTATTCTGATCACATAGCTAACAGATTACGTATTTTTCAAACAAAAAATCCTTAGCAAGTCAGAGATACGACGTCTCTTCTGTCCTTCCCCAGTCCTCCCTGTCCTTCTCCATCACTTAAAACAATTCTCTCCTTTCTGTAGCCCCAGTAATTTATTTCACACATGGAACATTCTTTACTTTTACATACCTTTCCAGGTAATTTTATTGCTGTCAGTAGACTAAAAAGCGCTTCTTTTGTTCTCCTGGCAGTCCTATTAGATTAAATCCATTAGCATGGTCACATATACACACTTCCCATTTTCAGCTCTCTTTGTTCGTAACGTGACTCTATTATAAAGATGTTATCCTTCTTATTGCCCATATAGAATCTAAAAATCTGGATTATCTTATTTTTCCTTGGTTTAGCTTTTAAATCATCTTTTTTTAAAATGTTTTGTTACTGCATTAATTGATCACAGGTTCTATATTCCTGACCTCAATGTACTTAATTACATTATAGACAACCATCTCTGCTCCTGCTCAATATTCTGAACAGTTCACTGAGTTTTAAATGCACAAAATGGTTGTTGCCACACATTTCATTTCTGGCTTCAGCAGTTGTGATCTTGTGCTTTGTTACTAAAAATAGAGCTGCTTCCAACTACCTGAGCTGGAAAGCTAATTACGGAGCTGGTAAACAGTTCTCCTCCCCATTGAGCAAATGGCAGAATAAGGAGTCTGCTAATGCACTAGGGCTCCCATGGTCCTGTGGGTCTCTGAAATGTATCAAGTGTCATTTATTTAATTGTTTGTGGCTGTTTGCATCACGGATGAATTACCATTTAAGTAAATAACTGTTTGACTGTTGTATCAACAAATCAGGGAGAAAAAGAACAATCAGCTCATTTTAAGAAAAAGTATTCTAGCCTAATTCTCTGCTTGCACAAATCAAAACAACTTCCCTGAAGTAAATGTTGATTTTGACTAGGTAAGAGTCTAGTTCTATTTTCTGCAGTAGAGGGGTTATTAGAGGACTGACTGCAGCGGCTTGAAGACTTTTTGAAAGTTATTTCTGTCACACACAGGCAAGAACAAACAACTGCCAATGTAAGAAAGCACTTTCTTCCCTTAAAAGAACTCCCAGCCATGTCTGCAGTACAGCAGCATGTTGGCTGGAAAAAACTCCCTGCTGAGAGATCCCATGGGGTTTAGATGCTCCTCTGCATTTGAGAGTGAAACACTGGTTTCCCTGTTCCATTGGACTGATCCTTATCGTGTAGCCTAATACAAGCCTTGTTGGCACAAGGGTTTAGCCACCACTCAGACAATAAAACTCCACTCATTTTCAGCCATTACTGAGGACACAACATGTAGACAGCACATAAGCAACTGTCAGAATAACTGTGATACAGCTGCAGGCCCAAAGAAAAACTAAGATTATGTTCAAGATGCATTATGTTTGTTCATCCAAAATCACTTCTGGGGCCAAGAAGCCATGTAGTTTCTGGAATTACATTTTTTATCTGAATACAAGTGTAGAAATAAAATAATTAGGTAGAAAACAACCAGAAAGACCAATTTTAAAAAGCATTTCTATTTCTCCTTCATAACCCCCAAAGAAAGAGACAAGTAAATAAAACCTCCAAGATGGTACTGAACACATTAGAAGAACTTGGTGGACAAAAAGAGTATGCAAGTGAGCATAAACTATTTTCTCACCATCATGTTTCTGTCATGTAAAAGGAATATACTATATACTGTGCATCCAGGGAAAGAATTGCTATCTGAGCAAAAAAAATACATTATTTACACAGCTCATTTGGGAGATGAAAGGATGAGCTCCCTGTTCTGTCTGTCCAACCTTTATGCAAAGAAAAGTCAGGATGCCTTCAGCCAACCAAACCACCTCCTATTGTGAAGGAAAAGTAAGTTGCCACTTTTTAGCAAAACTGATTGGGAAAAAGAAGGCAAGGCAGAAAATGTGGACAGAGGTGGAATGTGTAGTACAAGATAGAAGAAAATGCAAGCAGGAACCAAAACAGAAACAAAGAACGGCATGAGGAAGTCAGATTAAGAAAATCAGTCATATTTCAAGCTCTGCATATTCTAAAGAACAGAAAAAGAGAGAATCTTCTAACAAAAACAGTGATGGAAAAACAGAAACTGAGTACCAGCCTTCTCATCTTAACCAGAAGAATTCCAGGAAACATGTCTGCACACCACACGGCAGGCCCACACCATCACAACTAAGTCAACTCTAAGAAGGCAAGTCAAGCACCGGGACTTGCGTAGTTGTCATTTGAGCAGCCTTTCACCAGAACTGACATCTTGTTTCCATGGTACTCTGTGTACGCATACTAGCGTGCCTCTGAAAAAAGCCATATGCATTTTTCACATTTAAACCGATATAAGTGTGTGTGCGCATACACACAGTTGGACAATGATGAAGCATTGTGTATGCTTGATGGTATTCAATACATAAACAATGTTAAAAATAATTTTAATCCCAATTTTCAATCACTGATCAATCTTCCTGCATTTTTCAGGCCTTTCTTTCTGACCTTAATGACCAAAGACATTAGACAACATACTCATGTGTTGGATAAAATGTGCTTATTATAGTAGGACAAAGACCTCTCAAATGATAGTATATTCCAGAAAATAACCCACTGCAAAGAGTATATGCAAACAACATAAGCAGTATTTTCCCTGCAGTGTGCTATTTCTTCCCACATTTATTCTCACCTTAAGGCAGAGATGTGATATCCTTTAACCCTGGCAGTCATTTGTCATTTATTCATTCAGATTTCAAAGGCAGAACATTGACAACCACAGTCTTCATGTGCTGCACAGACCAACTTAAACATTTCAACTGCTCACAAGTATTTTTAGGTGGTCTGCTTCTGTTGAATCAGACAAATTCATAGGGCAAGTAAGATGTGCCTCCACCATTCAATTAAGCAGGTATAAAGTTTCCAATCCCCGTCAAAAAAAAATTACATGGAGAAAGGAAGTGGATAAAAACATGCAATGTGAGGAAACTGTTGAAAATAAGTTGCGTAATTCTTTTAAATATAAGTAGCTGTCTCAGGCAATCACAGAAAAAGCACTTTCAAAGTGACAGTCTTCAATGAATGAAGTAACTTTGTGAGCCTTGCATTGTTCTTGACAAAAAATTACATCTTTCACCACACAGGTATCACTCAAACTTCAACCTTCCCAATGAGCACATCAGCATATGCAAAGACACCAGAGCCAGAATGAGATTAATGGAATAAATTTAGGGGTATATTAAACAGGAGGGAAGGGCAATAACTCAGAATTAACACATTCCTTCATTCAATAGTTTTTTGAATCACAGGCACTGATTAAAGAAGCACATGTTAGCAGACAACACAGAAGTATATGAAAAAGCAGCTTATAACAGACTGAAAGTACAGTAGTTTGCTGTGTCATAGTAGCACCAATTTCATAGGAGTTCATATCTGCTTATGGTTATGAACTCCTAGCAACCACCTATACCAGACTTCCTTATATACCAAAAATTAATCAGAAGTACTATCTGACAAGTGACTAAGCTTCATACAACACAGATATTTAATTTTAAAAGACCTCAGACGATGAAATGCTCAAGAAAATTTCTTAACAAATTCAATAGCTAAAACCCAGCTATTTATGTCTCCACAGCACAGGGAGCCTGTAGGCAGGAACACAGGATAAACCCAGACTCTGTTGCCTTACCTCAGCTATGTGCGGCATTGGGTTAAATCCACAGAGATTGCACACAACTTTCTTGCACTCGGTACAGGTATTAAAGTTAGGGGGATCCTTAGAACCAATATTTAGTCCAGTTTTACAAAGGGGACAAGACATTTCAGGCTGGCTGGCTTTCTCTGGTTCCAACAGCCCATCAGGTTTCTTAGCTTCAGCAGCCTGAGGCTTGCTATCTTTAGCCAAACCAGGTTTCTTTTCTAAATCAGATCCTTTAGTTAAAACACTACCCACTTTTGATGGCTCTGATTTTTCAGTTGCAAGAGGCTTGGCTTCTTTCTTTACAGGAACAGCTTTTGGAGGAGGCTGAACCTGACCAGTCTCTTTGGGGGCTGCTTGAGGGGCAGGAGGCTGTGGTGGAGGCTGGGGCTGCTTCGCTGCAGGAGGGGGGCCTGATGCCTGAGACCCTGGCTGACCCGCTGTGGAAATTAAATTTGAGGCCTGGCTGAAGAATGAAGCTCCAAATCCAAAGAGTTTCCCAGTAACTGTTTCTTGTGGCGTTGTAGGCTGAGGCTTAGGGGCATCAGTGATGCCTCCCAGATTAAGGCTGAAACGCCTCGACTGCTCCGGAGTTTTCTGAGGTGGCTGGGGCTGAGGTGCCAGCTGTGCTGGCCCTGGCTTGGGTCCTGCCCCTGCTTGTGGGCCTTTGGGAGCTGGTTTTGTGTCAGGCTTTGGGGCTGGTTTTGTTGGTAACTTTTTAGGATCATCTTTTGTTTGTGTTGGCTCAACAGGCTTTTGAGCTTTAGCATCTGGTCTAGCCCCAGGTTGAGATGCAAGCTTGGGATCTGACTTCTGCCGGGACACTTGTGGAACAGGTTTGGAATCTGGTTTATCCCCGGCTGGATGTGTGTCCTGTGATGGCTTTGCAAGCTCAGGCTTTGGGGAGTCTGTCACTTTCTGTTGAGTTGGCAGTATGGGACCTGCCAAATCCTGTTTCTGCTCTGGTGCTGCAGAGGTAGATACAGTGTCTGCCGTAGGCTTCTGTACACTGGGCTGTTTTTGCTTAACTTCAGCCTGTGTTGGCTTGACCTGATCAGATTTTGGAGTGGCATCTCTGGTTTGTTGGGAGATCTCAGTGGGCTCTGCACGGGGTTGTTTTGATTTTACAGGGGGAGACCCAGGCAAGGGTGTTTGCTTTTTTTGTGGTGGAGGTTTTTTCGGATCTGCTAACTGTGAAGGATCAGGTTTTGAAGTAACATCTTTCTTTTGAACAGGCTGTGGCTGGGGAGATGGTTTAGCTGTTGAAGGTGGAATGGGTGTCTTCTGTTTGGGTGCAGGTGGCTGTGGCCCAGGACCATGACCTGGCGCTAGGTCACCTCCCAATGCTCTTTGCATCTGGCAGTTTAAACAGAGCCATTCACTGATCTGAAAAAAATAAAGGCAATTTAATTAAGACAAAGTTAATAAAATAAACATAATAGTAAGTTATTCTAATATAGGACTTGCTGCAATATTTTAAACTTCTGTGTAAAAAGGGAGAAATATCACTAATAATGTTTTGCAATTAACATGCACAGCTGATTATTTTCATTCTTCTCCACGTTGCTGTGAGTCAAGCTATCACTGAACCCATGCTTCTAATGGTTTCACATTCAGTTTACACACAGCTGAATATTGGAGGATAAAAACTCAGCAGAATGAAAAAAATGCATTGGAATTTCATGGGACCCAGCAGTGATTCATTTACAGCAATGATTTGCCAGAATAATGACAAATACTGCTAAAATAGTTTAACACATCAAGTCTGCTGACAGAAAACAATAATCAGAATTAAAACACAGTAAATGCATAATTATCTTTAAGCATACATCTATCAAGCTCTTCACACAGCTTATGCTTTTGGTAATGGTTTAAATTACAGAGCACAGGTATTGGCAGTACATATGTATCCAATGAATTAGGCACAGAGGTGTGTAAACTGGCATTATGTTTACATTTATGTTTATAATAACACAGACTTATGCTTTACCACCAATTTCAGAGGGCAAGTTTTCATCCAAAATCAGTGAGGAGCTTTGCCTGAGCCCTGATGGTATTTCAAGAGCCATAATTAGGTTTCCCAAAACTCCTTTGTTATTAGAAGTTTCTAAGGTAATTACTGTACCTCTGTATACAGTGGGCCCCTCTTTTCACACAGAGGAGAGGGAATAAGGCAAATAATGTATTTACCCATGCTTCTCATCAATTACAGTACCCCGCAACTTCAAAACATTTTTTTATCATTCCCAAGCAGTATTATATCAGAGGGAAATCATATTTCTGATAAGACAAAAAAGCCCAGCTTCGCCATCTGAGAAAGGATCAAACTGCCTAAAACATGTGGTCACATGCTACTTTCCACACTTTCCATCACTAGCAGAAACATTATAGGCAGCAAAAATGCCATTCAATATGGTACAGAGTCCCATGGGCCTGCACCTGCAAGCAGATATTTAAGCAGGTCACATGTAGCTCTTCTCCTATTCTTTAGTCTGGGTGTGAAACGCAGGGTACCAGCTACAGCATTTGCACACACCACTGCAACAGAGGGAACTGCAAGTAGGAGAACACACAACATAAGTCTCTTTTCCCTTAAGGGTGAAGATTCCTGGATGCTGTTTCTCACTCAAGTCTCAATGATCTTCGAGATCTTTTACAACATAAAAGATTCTGCGATGCTATGAAATCTCTACTACACACCATGGAACAAATAGAGGCACTACGTGCAAAGAAAGATTTTGTCTGTGTAACATCGGAGCTCACTGGAAGGAAAGAACTCTGATGTCATGGACTGAGGCAATCAATTCATTACTTTGGTGTGCCTTGCCAGCCTTGGATTTTTGCAGCAGCAAAAATTAAGAGTTGGATGCAGCCCCCTAAAACACAGTTATTTCAATTATTCTGATAAACATGGTATGAACACACACTCTGGTATACAAATGCACTATTACTAACAGCTTCACAAGGCAGTGCCAAATTTTGGCCTCAGCTGTAAAGTTACCATTCATAATAAGGCTGCTCTTCAATTTTCAGTGCAATTTTTTTAGATTGTTTAAACAGTTCTCTGATCTACTTGCAAACCATATAGCAAATGACTGTTAAAAAGTGAAAACAACTGAAAAAAAACCTGGAACACATGTTTAAGCTCTGCTTTGAATTATGAAAGGAATTAAGTTCACACCTCTACAGGGGACTTGAGCAAGGATTACATTTAGCTCACCTCTCATTTTGTTTGATTAGTGATCACTTCCCTTACCTGATTTTAGATATTAGTAAAATAATTTAATTAGACATATACTAATACCATTTCTGGATGAATCCTTAAGGTTTTTCTAGGGTTTAAGTGTAATCAAGGCCCAGGCTGTCACAGTGGTCTGGCTTGGCAAAGTAACCAAGATTTCTGATGTTCGGGAGGTAGGCTCCACTCTACAGTGGAGAAAGACAAGATCCTGTGAGGAGCTTTTTAATGAACCTAAAAGCAAGGAATGGCTTTTTCCTCTATCCACAGAATTTTTACAGATATTTGAAAAACGCACTTTCCACAGGGATTCACTGCTTCTGCTTTATTTTGACACCAGGGCAATAAAAGGTGCCTACCTGTTCTCATTCAGCTTCCAGGAAATCTAAATTAAAGTCACTACATCACCTTTAAAGCCTCAAATGAAGTAGCTGCAGGGCTGGTGGGGCTAAAAAATTAATAGTTTGAATAATTCTTACATTTAAGTCATCTAGATTCCAATTGCTTTTATAAGCATTTGTCTTCAATCTGCAGCTGGTCCAGTCTGATTCCACTACCTACTTGGAGTCCAAACAAACATTACTTCTATGCTACAGATTTCAAAACAACCTTGTGCTGAAGACAAAACCTTAACCCACAACCACTAAATTTTCCGTATTAAAAAAAAATCATATACATACACACATATATGTGCATTCCTGGTATGAAACTGAAGCCTCCAAAACTAAAACTGAATTTGCTACTCCTACAGCTGAACTTCGAAATGGAAAATGTAGGAAGTTTCACTTCACTGTATTATTTTTTAAATCTTTCTGGTTTAAACATAAAATTCCTCCCATGCATTTTAGTGGGAGGAATTAAGTGCCAAAACCCTCAAGTCATTATAGGTTACATATATCTTCAAACAAATACAAAACTGCACAAACTATAGTCCTGTGATTGGAACAGCAGGAGTTCAAAATGAAATGTGCTATGTGATATAGTTTTCTATCAAACACTTGCCTGCTTGTTCTACTGGAATTACATAGATTTTCCATCAATTTTAACAGGAGCAGGCTTCCATTTAATACAGATGCTCTTACACATTATTACAGATGAAGTAAAACTTACTGCTGCTGTAGATACCAAAAAATACAATTTTTTCTCTATCCTTAAAGGTGTTCCTGGGCAGCAGTTCTGTGGCTTCCTAGTTTCTTTCTCCACATTTCTAATATCTTTATGTAGGATTAAAAAGCAAAAGTTTCCAGAGGAACTTGTGAGCTTTAGCAGTTCCTGTCTGTGAAAGAGATTCCTCTTTGATGCTGAGAAACTCAAGCCGTCTGTTTTTACACCAGTATATAAGGGTGGGAGCTGGGTCTTATTCCTAGAAAAAATCTGTAAGATTTTCTTCATTCTGAGACCCATGCCATCAAGTGCCATAACTAGGACCATAAATTTGACAGATTTCATGTAGCAATTTTGTTCAGATTTCAACTCCTGAACGAAGAAAATTGTTGCTTTGTTTTCTAACTGTTGTAGAAACTATGTGCCCTCAGAACAACAAAAAAGTAATTAAAATGTATTTTATGTATTCATCAACCATAGCATCAACTCTTCTAGTTTGAAGCACCAAATGAATTTATTCAGTATTTTACTACCAACATCCATGGAGAATTACTTTGAAGAAAATTATAACACTACATAGATGATGAATGCATAAAGAAAGTCAAGCTAACAGCTGACACCAACAACAAATAAGAACTTCAGTTCAGTCCTGCTCTCTATCCCAAACAAAGCCAACACAATTGACGGCAATCCAGTGTCCATTCCTTTCTTCAAAAAGGGTTCAGATTTGTTCTAATGACACAAACCCATCAAAAGCAATAGGAAAGCTGTCAGCAAGTTCATTGCCTGGCATGCTTAATCTCTATCCCTGCACATGACGTAGGGGAGGAAGAGAATCTATCTTGATTCTATGATTCCAGATGTACATGAGAAATAAAGTTTGACTTGCAGATTGAACATATTTCGTATAAAAATTACTGGCAAACAATATGAAGGTGGCTTTCAGAAGCCATTTTAACAGTAATTTTGCAGAGCAGAGTTGCACTCTAGGGGAATAGGTCTCATTCTCATTTAGACCAGACGTTTGCTGCTATAAAAAGAAACTTAAAGATATACATAAAATATTAACGTCCCTTTACATTACCACAGAAATGTAAAAGTTTATAAAGCCTTTGCACTACCACAGATATATCAGTGGACTTTGCTGACACTGCTCAGCTCCAAAGCTTTATCGACAAAATCAGTTTCTAGTCTGAAAACACAGCAACTTATTTGGTCCCTGGCAACTTCAAAGAGCAGTGACGAATCCAGATTTGGCTCTTAGCAGACATTTTTCCTAAGATGATGAGAGAAACATGAAAAATAAAATACTCAAGCACACGATTTTATGCAGCTTTGTGCAGTGTGAGACAATAAACTAAACCAGAAAATCCTGTTATGAACAAAAAAGAACAACTATCACAAACCAAATTAAATTAGTATACCAACATACAAGTGAAAATTTCTTCTAAAGAAGTCTGTACAATACTGGAGACAAAGTTTTTTCTTCTACACCATCCTTCCATGAATAAGATCTCAGGTGTTCAAAGTAATTACACCAAACCAAACATTTAACTATTGTACACAGCATGCAACTGATCCTCATTTCAGGCAAACAGATCATCACTACAAAATACATATTTACCTTCCTTTCAGGTATCAGATGAGTTTATCAGGGAACACTGACTCAAGATGCTCACAAACATGACATCAGATTCTAGTCAGCATCATGGCCCATGGGTATCCATTCCACAAACCACAGCAATGGTTACAAGCTCTGTAGCTTGGTGCTAAACCAATGCTGGTGCAAACATTTTAAACAGACATATTGAAAAACTATTCTTAAATGTTACTTAGCTATTTTAAATACTAAACACTATGGTGCATTATATTATGCTGTTATTACAATCTTAAAACATACTCCACTACTCTGCTTAAATTACCAACACAAAAATCTGTCGTTTGCACATGAATTATGAATATTTAGGCAACTATTATTTTATAGCTTACATAATTAGAATAATAAAGCAAAATAGTGTACATAATCTTTTGACTTTTTTTTTTTTTTTAATGTCAGTATCTCAGGATATCTAAAAATTAGTTTTTATAGCCAAGGATATGATTAAGCTGCCTCATGCACATAGCAAGGAAGACGACTTTCAAACAGCTCAGTGCACTGCATCATGCAGCAATGCAACAAACGCGCATTGCTTTCATCAACTTCACTGAGATGTGCTATACCAGAAACACGTGAATGATTAACAAAAAACCTAACTCCAAATCAAGAGAGCGGCAAAGAGAAGGTTAACAAAGTTCATCTGCGCTGCACTGAGCGAATCATGAAAAGGATTAAGCTGTCTGGTGAGAGCAGGGCTGGGCCATGCTGCCCGCCCAGTGACTGCCCAGCAAACACCATCTCCACATCACATGGCCTCACATAGTAGTAAATTACAGTTGCTGAGCAACAGCAATACTGGCGCAGATGGCTGACTGCAGTTGACATCTTTAGCTATGCAGATTAATTTATTATTTACTTGTGTTAAAAACTGGACGGGCCAGCTTTCTGGACTAATGAGAAAACACTCCAACATATTGTAGAATATTGCTCAATTAAATTATTGAGAAACTATTCCCCATGCAGAGGGGTTTTGCCTCTATGTTCTGCCCCTTATGTAAAAGAGAAGAAAAGAGGGAAAAAAACCACAGGGCATCACCGCTATTTCTACATCTAATCCTTAAAGTCAAGCAGAACCGTAGGCACACAGTCTTCCCCTAAGACAGAAACAATTTGGGAGTTTGTTTAAGAATATTCCATGGAGAGAAACAGTATCCTATACTTCCATAACCCTTCTATTTGAGGATCTTTACAATTTTCCCAAATGTCTATGTGGCAGCTGTGGCTAGGGGCAGAACTATAGGAACTATACTAACTTCATTTCATCACAAAAATCGTGAATAATGCCCATTTGCATAGAAATTGCAGTGTTAGTAACATTGGAACACCCCAAGTACTCTTTGTACCAAAGCAAATATTTCACACTTTCATGGTTTTTAAATGACGACTAAACAAGTCTTGTTTGCATCTGCTCTCTGATCAATTTGAACGCAGACTAAAGTCCATCAGTTCTACAGAACTCCTCTAGCTTTACTTCAACACAGTTAAGAGCTGGTATCTAAATTAATACTTTGGAAAATTTAAACAAGTTTTGGGTTTTGTTGGAGTTTTTTTAAACTCATTTCTATGCAATTTATGATGATTACAACAGCTAATAATCAGATTTAGGTCCTTGATTTTTTTTATAGTTTGTTTTGCTTTACTTATATAATCCTTATATCCCCCCTCCAAGTTCAGACAGGGTGTAGAGTTTCAAAGCTGTTCTTCCAGATATTAAAAAACTTAAGATTTTGTTGCATGTCACTACCCACAGTGATGGCAGTTTTATTCTTGTTTACATATAATTTCCAGTCCAAGTTGCATTCTGGTTCTTATGTACTACTACAACACAGCAGGGTCGAGACTGCGTAACACAGGGAATACTTCAACCAACAGCTTCCTTTACTGTCATGTACTCGACAAAGATTTAATAGATTAATTTCTATTAATTTTATTGTAAGTGTAAGCAAAACTTATCTGGATTCACCACAAGAATTATATTAATCTTCCTTATTTTAAATTATTATATATTGCTCTCCCTATACAACCTAAAAATAATGAAAACAACTGAAGAAAATTAATGCCCTTGTGACTGTTTAAATTCTGTTTAGTTACTGACCCTACTTCATGCCCAAGTATGTTTAGGATATTTAGAGCTGCAGGACTTTAATAAAAACAAATATGAATACCAAAAATCATTATAAAGATTTGAACTAAAATATTATATTTTTAATCAAGTGTTGTGATATTATTGTAAATAAAAACAGAGGCAGAAAGCAAAAAAAACCCAAGGCAACAGTATGTAGTACAATTGAAATGGAAAATTTCTAGCCCTACCAAAGAAGTTAAAAAAATAGATATACCCTCCACCACAAAAATTTACAATAACAACAAAAAAAGAAAATATTTCAGATTGGGTTAAAAATTTTCATGTTTAATTGAAATATAAATGTGCAATCCAGTAAAATGTTCTATTTGATCAGAAACCATACACTCCACTTTGAGACAGTCAACTGTTTGGGGTTTCTTATCCCTCCTCCTGGAGTTTTTACCCCTCTTCTTTTTTCCATTAGGAAAGTCAGCTTTGGTATAGACACATTGTTTGAAAAAAATAGTCACAAACAAGAAAATATTTTTTAGAATTCACTTTACCTCCACCCAGAAGAACTTTTGGTAAGTAAACAAATCCTACATCAATACACAGCTTTGTATTATCTGAATGTACAAGTTTCATTAAGTAGCTATGTAGAAAATTATAGCTGGCTCCAAGAGGAATTTGAAATGGTCTTTCAAAAGAACACCAAAACAATGGATGAAATATGATCTAATGTAAATAAAATTCATGTAGAATCATCCCTCCTCAAAAACCACCCAGAAGACAGGCATCCACATATGCACAGATACACATCATGTAGAGGTGGGCTCAAGTAGCAGAGCCCACACACAGCCAAGTGTCCAACATTAACAGCTTTAACACTCTACCTGATCATCAGCTTTACAGATGACCATCATAAAAAATGTAATGACTTCATTATTACACTTCAAACCCTTGCTCACTCTGTGTTGCACATACCTTCCAATAACTAGTTCACCGGGAATGAAAATTTACTCCAGCTATTGAGCATATGCACTGACCATTTAGATTTAACTATAGAAGTTCATGCTTTTTGCCTTTTTTCCTCAAGATGTCTGTGTTCATTTTCAGAAAGCCTACTCCTATATGAATGTCCTAAAGGGCTGAATCTTTTTTGGGAAGTGCTGGTTTCTGTTGCTAATGGCTCATGGGAGTGGGTTTGGGAAAATAAAATGGTAAAAAAATTAGAAAAAACAGTTACCACGTAATAAAAGATGCACTACCTACAAGGTTCTGATGTACATGAAAGGAAAGTGGAATAGAGTACCAGTCCTCAAACCTGCTTATGTAATTTCTTCCATTACTTTATGCAACTGTTGCTAGGCAGTCATGTGCCATGGTGATGAGTGGAGTATGAATACCTAGACAGATTAGAGAGACATATGTTACTGAACACTTATGTATGGTGTGTTTTCTCTCCAGACTGCTGTACAAAATCAAGATACCAACTATCCTTCTTCCCCAAGAGGACTGAAATGTCAGATGGTTCAGAGAAGCAGTTCAAGGGGTCTGACCTTGTGGCAATACAGGTATCACTTTCTGCTCTTAGTTACAGAGTTCTCTCTAGTGAGTTAGAACAGACAGAGTGCATGTACTACTGCATTTTAAATAGAGGTTTAAATGAATAAAATGAATTAATTTTTTTTTAATCTGCACTTTTTATAATGGTTTTACAATTTATGCAATCCACTTCCTAAGCCAGGTTTTAAAGCTTGCTAAATACTTTTCAGAATCAGCTAGAAATATAGAACACAGAAATATAGAAAGATCTATACTGGAAAAATTATTCACTCGATTAGTTTTGAAGACTGAGCTACCTTGTAAGAAACTTGTAAGAAGACTATCTTAGGAAAGCAATTCAAGCAGCTGCACAAGGGAAAATGTTAGAGAACAAAAGTCAAATTTCTTTTATAAACAAATGGATTCTACTCCTCACATTCAATTTGAAATTATTGCTTCCGATCAGCAATGTGTTTAACATAAGCAATAAAATCAGCAGTTATAAAGGACATGGGAAAAACACAATGCAGAATTCCAGAATCATGCAACATGGCAAAAAGAACAGCAGGGAAAGCCAAAGTACAACAGTAAAGTCAGTAAGTGCATGGGTAAGATGCAGATTTTTGGTCAATAATACTTCAGAAGAACTTAAAATACAAGAAGCCAAAAGAAAAAACTTGCACCATAAACAAGAAAACTGACAGCCAAGTCACAAACCATGGTTTTCCTGATAGACAGGAAGAAATGGATAAAGTATTTTAAAAGAGGAATCAGAAGATTTTGTTAATAGGCTAAATACTGAAAGGAAACAGAAACTAGAAGGAAATTTTGATCATAACTTAAGAGGCAACCTTGGCAGCTGAAATAAGTGATTTTTTTTGTATGTGCCAGAGCGGGTTCTATTAACTTTGATCCCAATGTTCAGTAATAAAGTCAGATGTGATTTTTGTCATACTTCAATGGCAGACTCGAGCAGGACACCCACAATGAAGTTTCAGCAAGACAGCTGGTGGTGCAAAGCTGAGCAAATGAGAAAAGCCTGAGTGGGAGTCAGGAGATTGGAACTAATAGCTGAATAAATTAGATGTCCAATACCTTCATTTACTGAAATGATTTCATTATGAAATAAATGCATATCCTGTGTTTATTTCAATGTGTAATATGAAATTCAAATCTGCTTTTACATATGTATGCAATCAGTTAGTCTTAAATGCAGCTGTATTTATTGTCTAAAAGTCCTGAATTTCACACTTACAGAGTACCCACTGCAAAAACTAGTAGTTATTCACAGAATTTCCAAACACTTGGAAATATTCTTACATAAACTCTCTCTCAAAACCTATTTCATTTGAACACACCAAAGTTGTTGACGATTTCCATGGGAAATCTGAAGCTTTTAAAGGAAGACAAACTTGGGGCTCCAAGAGACTCCAGGAGCACACTACGGAAATGAACAACTCAGCACTCACAAATAAATGTAAGAAATTCTGGCCTAAAAACATTGGCAGAATTTGAAGGCAAAGGTTTGTAATAAAACAATTCCTCTTTGACTTTCACATCAATACATCACATTTCTTGCCTGTTATATATATCTTTTTTTACACCAACAGTCTAGCATGACCTTTCCTCATATAGACACTGAAATATAGACACTTGATTAGTCGCAGAGGCTCTGAAGTTTCTGCACACAGAAGTTCAAGTCACTCCTTTTCCAGTCCAGGCTTCAGTGCCAGCTATCTCAATCCTCAAATTCCCTAAACTCAAAGATGTTACACTTCTAAACCAAGCAATGTGCCAGCAGTGGTTACTCCAATTAGTCTTTCAGGGTTAAATTTGCAATTTTAACAACAAATCAATAGATCATATTGCTGGATGCAAAACGTCTGCTGTTTGTTACCAGGTACCCACAAATAAACATGTGTTGGAAAGAAAACCCACAGCTTGTAATGTCCTTAAATCATTGTGGTGCTGAGTACACAGGTTGCCCAGAAAGGCTGTCAAGCCCCCATCCTTAAAGATATTCAAAACTGGCTAAATCTGCTTTAGGTGACACTACTTTGAGCAGAAGCTTAGAGTGTGAGGACCATATCCAGAGGACCTTTCCAGCTTCAGAAATTCTTTGATTCAATTTTGAATGCATAGGTAGTATTTACCAGGTTCAAAATACAGTAGCAGTCTGTACTTCTTCTTGTGTGCATCTCAGATTGGCTAAACTAATACCAAAGCAAGACCAAAAAAAGTTTTTCAAATATCCCTTCTATTTATCAATAGTTAGCCTTTGGCACCAGGTCTACTACGCTTGAATTTCTGTAAATTGACAAAAGTGTTGGTACTGAAAACAAACCCAAACTACATTGCAAACTTAAAATTAGCGTATCAGGATGTACAAAAAGCTGTTCAAGCAGTACGAAGAGATCAAAGAGTCACATGCAGCCTTATTCCCATGCAGAGCAATAAAGGATATTTATAAGCAATAAATCAAGTTACTACAAACATCAGGTTAAAATAAATTCATTTGAAGTCCTAATATTGCTTCCCATTCTACTATATTTTATAACATTTTTATGTTAGAGACTTACAGCAAGAATGGTGATCAAGATTAGAAACAGTCCACAGAGATCTTAAAATGCCACAAGAATGAAATAACCCATTTACCACCAAGTCAAACTTATGACTCAGGCTTTCAGCTAACGAACACTGACACAGTTGTAAAGCCAATCCACTCCACATCCTTTCCTAAGCCACACACTGGAGCCGTGAAGACTGATTTTTTTTTCCTCTTTTGGCTTAGCTAGCTCTTATAGCAGAAAAAATTATCTATAAATGTATTTGCACATGACTATTGTGGTCAGATTATAAACATAGAGAGCAGGTGCTTAAAATCAATCAAAATAAGACAAAAGTCACATTGAGGTTTCTCCTCTTTTTATATGAAGAGATGAGAAAAAATTTCTAAATCTATATGAGCAGAAAACTATTACCTTCTTTTTTTTCTCCAGTTTCACCCTGCTTTACTCATAAGCAGTTTTCTGAAATAGCATTAATTTTTTCACTGAACTTGTTAGGTTATCATGATGACGTATCGTAGCACATCTGGCATTTAAACATAACAAAGGTAAACTCAATTCTTTGCTCTGAACATCAGATCAAAAATTACTCACCTCTGTGATATGAGGATTAGGATTGAATCCACACAGGCTGCAGACTACGGTATGACACTGGGTGCATGTGTTGTAGTTGGCCTTTTCAGGAGTGTGCAGCAGCAGCTCAGTGGTTGTACAGAGAGGGCAGAAGGTTTTCTTTGGGGCTGACTCGGTGGGTTGGCTTGCACCAGCTTGCTTTTGCTGCGGAGGTTTTTCAGGCCCTGGTTGCTGGCCAGGCGGTTTTGTAGGTCCTGGTTGTTGTGCCGGGGGCTTTGTGGGCCCTGCAGTCTGAGAAGGTGGTTTCGTAGGTCCTGCCTGGGATGGCACTTGTTTTACAGGCCCTGTTTGCTGCAGAGGTGGCTTCCCAGATCCAGGCTGTGGTGGCTGTTTTGCAGGTCCCGTTTGCTGAGCAGATGGCTTTTCAGGTCCAGGTTGCTGAGAAGGCAGTTTCGGAGGCCCTGCCTGCTGTGAAGATGGCTTTACGGGACCTCCTTGCCGTGCAGGCTGCTGCGATGGTTGTTTTGCAGGTCCTGGCTGCTGTGATGATGGTTTTGTGGGAGGTGGTGCTTGGGATGTCGTTTTAGCACTGTCTGGTTGCTGTGGGGGTGGTTTTGTTGGGCCTGATGAAGGTTTTGCAGAAGTTTGTTGCTGAACAGGTTTCGCTGGTTCTGATGGTTGCGGCTGAGATTTTTGTGGTCCTCGCGGCTGGGGTGGTTGTTTCGCTTGCTCTTGCTTAGCATCTGCTGGTTGGCCATGGCCTGGTTTCTGAACTTGCTTTGGTTCCCCAGGCTGCTGCTGAGGCACTGGCTTGGAAGACTCCGTTTGTTGGAGGGTAGGTCTTTGTTGTCCTTGTTGTTGAACAGCTGGCTTCGGAGACTGTGGTTGAGTTGGATGTTTCGCAGGGCTCCTCTGCTCCTCAGGTTTCCCTTGCTCTTTTGGGGTAACTTTTTGTTTCCTACCGGCTTCTTCATGGGTTGTATCTGAATCCGATATCAAATCAAAAGGATTGAATTTGTTCACAACTGAAGTGACTGCACTCAATGGATTGGCTTCTGAGAGAAAACTGGGCATCATACTTGGCTTCTGATCTTCCTTAAAATCAGTCCTGGACTTTGATTCCCGTAGACTAAGAGAAGAAGGGCTCCGTCCAGGTGCCCGTTGTTCTGTCTTCAGCACATCTACTGTTCTGCTTTTGCTTAAACCTGGTGGTCCTGGATCTGGAGGCTTACCTGGTTGTCTGGGATGGCGGCTTGTATCAAGTTCAGGATGTCTGCAGAGAGAAAATGTAATAAAATTAAAATAATGCATAATACTAGAAAAATGAGATAAAATAAGATGTATCAGTAACTCTGGAAGTGCACTGTTAGTGCTGTGAAGTTTCTCAGTGCTCAAGTGTTTTCAAGACCGAGGTTAAATAACAAGGTGCGTGTAAAAGATATTTAAATAATCATTTTTCTTTAAAGGCTTATACAAGTATTCAGTCATAGATTGTTTTATTCTTCAGAAAACAATCTAATACAACATTTAACCAGATAAATTTTCTTTCAGAAATCTGAAGAATTCAAAGCTAGAACTTCCTATTATATCTATACTCAAGTGATTAACTCTCCCCCCTGCTCCTTAGGATACAAAACCAGGTAGACAGAAGACTAATAGAAACAGAAGTGTCAAAATTAGCAGATCAAAGTATAGCCATACAAAAAAAATAATGCACAATGCAAAATGCTTATGTACTTGTGTTCTGGCTATTTGTACAAAATTTGGATATATTTACAATTCAATACGCAGCAGGGGTTTGAACTCCTAAAATTCATGCATGTTAAGGAGTATATGCTTCTTTGTAAAGTATTTATTTTGGCACCCATCCATTCACAAATCAGAAGAGTTTTCCATCAGATAAAACAGATGTCAGTTCACATTCAGCCCTGAACTTTTTTTTTCTTCTTCGCAAATAGCTACCATACTCCTTCTCAGCCTCTTCCCAACAATTCTCACTGCCCAGTATTGAAAAAAATCTTATTACATTAGAGAATTGGGAAAAATCTTTGCAACAATATTTTGCTATATGTTCATACAGGAGAAAATGAAACTAAGAATGTAGGAACCACAATCAAGACCATGGCTTCATATGTGGCACAGTATTTTACTTGTTGCTACACTTGGCTGTAGCTGGGGAAATAATATTGTATTCACTGCTAATGCTCAGGGATGTAATAAAATATTCTATTCAGTGCTATCACTGAGCTTCTGCTGGAAGATATGGTGCTCTCTTCAGTGTCACAGAAATGTTGCAACTATAAAATTTTCACTTTTCACTTTGAGAGAACCAGTCAACTCTGATCTTAGTTTTCCAGACATTAAATTTCTTCTTGGGTATTCATCAGCAAGATAAATAATCACTTATTACATTTAACTGCATTCCTTGACAAATAAATAAATGCACGGTTTTAAGAGTTTTGTCAGAAGTCTGCAGAACCATCTACAGTAGCCACATTAAAAAATGTATTTTACATTGCTAAGGTCACCATGAGTTTACCAGTATTTCTGATTCATATTTAGTTTCCATTACATGGCTAGCAATGGCAAGACAAAAGGACAAAGCTAACTGGTAGAAATTCCTGTGCACGAAATTCTCACAACACGGTATTTCTCATAATCTCGTATCTGACTTTTTCTGTTAATTAAAAATTTCAGCAAATAATACTCGTTAAGGATAAACTATTTCCAGCCTTTCACAACTCCATTTATCCTTTCCCATTCTTGTGTACGTATTGACCACAATACTTGGAAGTTTACAACCTTAATGTGTAATCCACTGAAGTGAGTAGGTGTTTTTTCACTGGTGTCAGTGAACATTGATTAACTCATAAAGAGGATAGTTTAGAAAATCCCAATAATAACCTAATTCTTCCAAATATTTGGCATTTTTGCTGGTTAAAAGAGCAATTTTATACTTTCATTAGCAACTAGGTAGGTCTACCTGCAGCTCTGTTTCTTATTTAGATAAGCACTCTAGGTTTATCTGAGGAGGCACTGCTTACCATATGAAAACACTTCAATTGGTCTATTAGCAGCACCTTGGTACACTTCCAGCATTCATGTTAGTAAATGTTCAAACTCTTGGAAGGCTTCATTCATCAATGATAAGAGTGAAAAGGGAGGGGAGGGAAAAAAATCAACAGTACTATTGAAATTCAGGTCCAGAAAGAGCGTATCATGCCCAAACCTTACAGTGTGAAGGTAGAACAGAAAGGGGGGAGGGAACAAAAAAACAAGCGAAAAACCCCAACTGTTTTTAGAAATTTAACTTGGAAATTAGCAAGAAAAAGTAACTGTGGATCCCTACTGGAGCAGAATTCTGCTCCAGCTTGCATTTTTATCAAATAATGTGTTCCATAAATTTCCACCTGATCAGATATCAGGACCTGAAATGAGATTAAAACCCATGAATCTAGGAGATAAACTCAGGCGGTTCTCTTCAAGGCTGCTGGTACATTCTGAAGACCTGACTTGTCTTGCCTTTGTACATAACAATGTTTCTAAGCAATGGAGACAGAGCGTGGTTAACTAGTGGAAGAAAAAGCCTTGAAAAGACAAGCTTCTTGAGAAAGGTTACTTCTGCCAAAAGCCAGGACTTGCTCCATTTAGTTTCAGGTAACTGAGAGTTGAAGGCTTCTTTCCTACAGCCATCTTACAACCAACTACAGACTGGCATTGCAAAATTTTAATTGAACTGGAGAATCAGAATCCTCAAACTAAATCTTGTGTTTATTTGACAAGAATTTTCTAACTTTCAAATCTTTTGAATCATGAAAAGCTCACAATTGTTTTAAAGCTTTCAAACCAGACCCAACAAACAAAATAATTTAGTTCCCCCTCACAGAATGCTTTTCTTTGTGCCGCTGTTTCCCCTCACTTTAGTCTTGATCCATGGAACTCATCTCTATTCATTTACATATTACAGCCAAATCAAAGCTTACTTTGGAGTAAGCAGAGATTTAACAAAAAGACCAATAGTCTAGTTCTTTAATTCCATAACTACAAACACCTATTAAGAAGGTGTCCCCCTAGGACAGAAGGCATATCTTTTCCCCATTCATCAGTATAAATAGCTTCAAAGGCAAATACAGTAATAATGCAACTCAAAGATAGTTAGATCTTTTCGTATCTACAGACAAGATAGGTATGAACTTACACATACGCCAGTGGCTGATTTTTTTTTTGGTCAATAGAACGATGACACTAAAAATATATATTTCTTCTCTAAAATACACCATAAATATACTTCAGAAGTGTGACACTCATCAAGACTTCTTAGCATTTCTTATCAAAATGCAGCAATTTTTTTCTTATTGCTGTCTATTGAGACCAACTTATTGAACTGGGAGAAAAAAAAAAACAACAAACGCCAACAAGCATCTGTATTACATGGTCATATATTCAGTTGGTCATCTAATCCTTTCAGATATAGAATAATTCCTCAGGAAGTGAACACTGGCACAGTTACAGAATCATTTGATGAAGCTAGAACAAATGGAACCTGCTTACAAATTGACTGTGTTTGTTTCAGATAAATTTCCCAACCATGAATTTTCTGAAGACAGGCAATTGAAATAGGATAGAAAAATTTCCACAGATCCTAAACATCTCACTGGAACCTCAAGAATGAAATGTTCATTAAAAAAAAAAAATTAAAGAAAAAATTAGTAGGTACATTTGAATTAGCTCACTCTAGGTGCTCTAAATCTAAATGCTTATATTAAAATTCACAAGACTTAAAAGCTCAAAGCCTACAGAAGTTCTAGAATGTACAGCATTCATTTTAAGGTGGTAAAGGTGCAAGTACGTTAACTGGTACATATATTACTTACTATTAAAAATTCTGTATGTGCAAAAATTGTTACCTCAGGATACCATCAGTCCGAAGGAATTTGTACACTTTAGGGTTACTTTGGATGCAGGAATGAGAGCATTTAGAATAGGAAATAATTATTAGACTCTAATGTTATAATGGAAATCACAAAGGAAAAATCCAGTTAACATGTTAAAAACTAATAGACACTCCAGTAAGGACACTGCCAAAATCCAAAGCTATATGAACTGAAAGCCTGAATTCCTCTGCTGATCACACTCTGTTGCTTAGCATTTGGACTGGGGAAAAAAAAAAGAAAAAAAATCTAACACCAGTTTTAGTCTGGAAGAGGGTGATCCTTAATCCTTGGAAGAGTCTTACTCCAAGGGTTTTGTTTGGATCAGGTTCTTGATAATTACCCCTAACATTCTTGGTAGATCTCAACAGCAAAGAAAGCAGACAGCAAGAGGAGCAAATAAAGCCACAAACGAAGAGACAAGACAAGTAGTAACTTCATTACAGTGGGACAGGCACGAAGATACTATGATAAGAACTGCTGTAATAGTCAAAGTTGACATTCTGACGTAAGGTAAAAGGCTGTGATTCACAAATATAGAGTGCCTTTAAATAGAGGGTGGAAATATGGTATGCTAACAAGATCAAAGTAGCTTCTCATATAAATATGTTTGTAGGAAAGCAACCATTTATAAATGCAGAGATATTCACATTGCAATGAGTTCAGACCATTCTAAAGACTTCCAAGAACATTTATCTTTATTTTTTCATGCTAATGTTCCACTAAAAAGTAAGTTTCAAAGTACTTGTGTCTTTGTTCATAGACTGTTATATAAAAGAGAATTTTGAGCTTAGTTTCATGGAACTAAAGAATATTTCTTTTCCTCTTTAACACCTATAGAAGCTGTGCAGAGACCTGAATTGAATGGAAAATTTTATTTTACACAGAGTGCTAATGCCTGATCAATAATTAAGCAAGACATAAAATAGGAAGATTTGACTTCCAGTTTTAAAAAATGGAGACCATCATGTCAGGTATAATCTCAGTGACTCCAGTAATTTGCCCATGAATTAATTTAGTCCCACCCTCCTTGCCTCTCTTCTAGAATTCACTTACATAAACCTGAAATTATATAAACTGAATATGCTTTTATGTGGGGTGAGGTCAATGCACCGTGAAACAGTTAGTCGAGGAGGTTCCTTTCTGCTTCCTCCTTCAGACAAACAACACACCCAGCCCCGGAGTCGGAGAGCAACAGAGGCGCCGGCCTTGGATGACGGGCCGGGGCGGGAGGGGTTCCGGCACCGCGGACAGCGACACGGGGCCGAGCAGGGCTGGTGACTCACGACCGCGGACAGCGACACGGGGCCGGAGGAGGGCCGGTGGTTCAGCACCACAGACAGTGGTAGCCCCGAGGAGCCGGGCGGGGAGCCGGCTTGTTGCACGTCGGGCTGTGAATTCGCTGACGGGCAGGGAAAGAACGCGGAAGGAAATTACCCCAGCCTTCGCAGAGGCACAACGAGGTAAAGCCATGACTATCCAGAACACTGAATGCCGTAGCAATCAATTTAATCTATAATTTGGCCTCTCCCCTTCCAACTGAAAAAGGAAAAAAAGAAAAAAACAAAAGAGAAGAAAAATAAGGGCGAAAAAATAGACTGAAACAGACCTCCTCAATCCATGACTATTTAATGAAGCCAAATGATAGTTGTAGAGGTTCAGAATTGGCAGAGTAACGGCCAGAAAATGTATTATGCCCACAAGCTTTGGAAGATTCAACAAGATTCTCTCTCCAGACGCTTGCAGAACCCATCCGCCCCGGGGAGAGCTTCCCTGGCTACTACCAGAGCTGTGGGGCATCCAGCCCCGTAAACCACACAGCCGCACACAGAAAACCAGAACGGTGTCTGCACATCTCTCTCCACCCCGACACAGAAACTGCCCGTGCTCCAGATCAGTGCAAGGGAGGAAAAGAGGGCGCAGCCCACGGAACCGGGGACCGCCGTTATTATCAGAGACCACTGTAGTGGGGAAAGCCAGAGGGTGCAGGCTCCGTCCTGGTGCCCGCGCCCGTGCAGCCACCCCTTCCCTCCCTCTGCCAGCAAAATGGAACGCCGGCTCCGGGTGCAGCGGGCCCAGATCGTATTGCGACTCGCCCCCCGCCCCACCGCGAGGAGACGGAGAAGGGGGAAGGGAGGAGCGGGAGAAGGGAGATTTTCCGTGCATGCCTTTGCATGGGAGGCGGCTCCGCGCCGGCGAGGTTCCCTCTGGGCAGCCCCTGCGCCCTTGACATGACAGCGGCGATCTGCCTCCTCTCCTCCTCGCTCAGCTGGCTCAGGTCCGCCTCCACCCCGGCCGGGACCAGGCTCTGCAAGGGGGCCGCGGGGCCGCCGCCATCCCCGGCTGCCGCCGCCCCTTCGGGGAAGGCGCCCATCCCTTCGCCTCCTTCCAGGCTCGCCTCGTTGCCCATGGCCGCCGCGGCTCGCCGCCTCTCCCGTCGGGCG